>CP125978.1:1418070-1463545 GCA_030063025.1 Avena longiglumis
GGAAATAGCTCATGAAAACGGCAAAAAAGCAAAACTACGAGTTTTGGGCATACCTCTCAAACATGTAAATCGCCTTGAACCCCAAAACCATGGCAATAGCTCATGAAAATGTCCATAAAAGCATAAAAGACGAAGTTTTGGTCATAACTCTAAAACATGTAAATCACCTTGGAACCCAAAACTATGGGCAATAGCTCATGAAAACGGCCATAAAATGCAAAACGACGAAGTTTTTGGTCATACCTCTCAAAGATGTAAATCGCCTAGAACCCCTAAACTATGGGCAATAGCTCATGAAAAGCAGTCATAAAAGCTAAAAGACGAGTTTTTGCTCATACTCCCAAACATGTAAATTTCCTGGAACCCCAAAACTGTGGCAATAACTCATGTAAATGTCCATAAACGCAAAAGACGAAGTTTTTGGTCATAACTCTAGAATATATAAATCATCTTGGAACCCAAACCTATGGGTAAGAGCTCATGAAAACGGCCATAAAATACAAAAACCGACGAGTTTTTGATCTTAACTCTCAAACATGTAAATCGCCCTAAAACCCCTAAACTGTGGGAAATAGCTGATGAAAATGGCCATAAAAAGCAAAAACTATGACTTTTGGTCATACCTCTCAAACATGTAAATCGCCCTTGAACCCCGAAACCGTGGGCAATAGCTCATGAAAACGGTCATAAAACACAACAAGACGAGTTTTTGATCATAATTCTAAAACATGTAAATCGCCCTGGAACCGCAAAACTATGGGAAATAGCACATGAAAACGGCCATAAAATGCAAAAACGACGAGTTTTTGGTCATACCTCTCAAAGATGTAAATCGCCCAAGAAACCCAAAACAATGGGCAATAGCTCATGAAAACGGCCATAAAACGCAAAAAAGACGAGTTTTTGGTCATAACTCTAAAACATGTAAATCACCCTGGAACCCAAAACTATGGGCAATAGCTCATGAAAACGGCCATAAAAAGCAAAAACTACGACTTTTTGGGCATACCTCTCAAACATGTAAATCGCCCTAGAACCCCAAAACCGTGGGCAATAGCTCATGAAAACGGTCATAAAACGCAAAAAGACGAGTTTTTGCTCATACTCCCAAGCATGTAAATTTCCATGGAACCCCAAAACTGTGGGCAATAACTCATAAAAATGTCCATAAAACGCAAAAAAGACGAGTTTTTGGTCATAACTCTAAAACATGTAAATCACCTTGGAACCCAAAACTATGGGCAATAGCTCATGAAAACGGCCATAAAATGCAAAAAACGACGAGTTTTTGGTCATACCTCTCAAACATGTAAATCGCCCTAGAACCCCTAAGCTGTGGGCAATAGCTCATGAAAACGGCAATAAAAAGCAAAAACTACGACTTTTGGGCATACCTCTCAAACATGTAAATCGCCCTTGAACCCAAAAACCGTGGGCAATAGCTCATGAAAACGGTCATAGAATACAAAAAAGACGAATTTTTGGTCATACCTCTCAAACATGTAAATCACCTTGGAACCCAAAACTATGGGCAATAGCTCATGAAAACGGCCATAAAAAGAAAAAACGATGAGTTTTTGGTCATACCTCTCAAAGATGTAAATCGCCCTAAACCCCCTAAAGTGTGGGTAATAGCTCATGAAAATGGCCATCAAAAGCAAAAACTACGACTTTTGGTCATACCTCACAAACATGTAAATCGCCCTAGAACCCCAAAACTATGGGCAATAACTCATAAACGACCATAAAAGCAAAAAAAAGACGAGTTTTTGCTCATACTCCCAAACATGTAAATCACCCTTGAACCCCAAAACCGTGGGAAATAGCTCATGAAAACGGTCATAAAACACAAAAAGACGAGTTTTTCGTAATACCTCTCAAAGATGTAAATCGCCCTAAACCCCCTAAAGTGTGGTTAATAGCTCATGAAAACGGCCATCAAAAGCAGAAACTACGACTTTTTGGTCATACCTCTCAAACATGTAAATCGCCCCAGAACCCCAAAACTATGGGTAATAGCTCATGAAAACGGCCATAAAATGCAAAAACGACGAGTTTTTGGTCTTACCTCTCAAACATGTAAATCGCCCTGCAACCCCTAAACTGTGGGAAATAGCTGATGAAAACGGCCATAAAAAGCAAAAACTACGACTTTTTGGTCATACCTCTCAAACATGTAAATCTCCCTTGAACCCCAAAACCGTGGGCAATAGCTCATGAAAACGGTCAAAAAACACAAAAAGACGAGTTTTTGATCATAACTCTAAAACATGTAAATCGCCCTGGAACACCAAAAATATGGGCAATAGCTCATGAAAACGGCCATAAATTGCAAAAACGACGAGTTTTTGGTCATACCTCTCAATTATGTAAATTACCCTAGAACCCCTAAACCATGGGCAATAGCTCATGAAAACGGTCATAAAACAAAAAAACGAGTTTTTGGTCAAAAATCTAAAACATGTAAATCACACTAGAACCCAAAACTATGGGAAATAGCTCATGAAAACGGCAATAAAATGCAAAAACGACGAGTTTTTGGCCATACCTCTCAAACATGTAAGTCACCCTAGAACCCCTAAAATGTGGGCAATAGCTCATGAAAACGGCAATAAAAAGCAAAAACTACGAGTTTTTGGGCATACCTCTCAAACATGTAAATCGCCCTTGAACCCCAAAACCATGGGCAGTAGCTCATGAAAATGTCCATAAAACGCAAAAAAGACGAGTTTTTGGTCATAACTCTAAAACATGTAAATCACCTTGGAACCCAAAACTATGGGCAATAGCTCATGAAAACGGCCATAAAATGCAAAAACGACGAGTTTTTGGTCATACCTCTCAAAGATGTAAATCGCCCTAGAATCCCTAAACTATGGGCAATAGCTCATGAAAACGGTTATAAAACGCTAAAAGACGAGTTTTTGCTCATACTCCCAAACATGTAAATTTCCCTGGAACCCCAAAACTGTGGGCAATAACTCATGTAAATGTCCATAAAACGCAAAAAAGACGAGTTTTTTTGGTCATAACTCTAGAATATATAAATCATCTTGGAACCCAAACCTATGGGTAAGAGCTCATGAAAACGGCCATAAAATACAAAAAACGACGAGTTTTTGATCTTAACTCTCAAACATGTAAATCGCCCTAGAACCCCTAAACTGTGGGAAATAGCTGATGAAAATGGCCATAAAAAGCAAAAACTACGACTTTTTGGTCATACCTCTCAAACATGTAAATCGCCCTTGAACCCCGAAACCGTGGGCAATAGCTCATGAAAACGGTCATAAAACACAAAAAGACGAGTTTTTGATCATAATTCTAAAACATGTAAATCGCCCTGGAACCGCAAAACTATGGGAAATAGCACATGAAAACGGCCATAAAATGCAAAAACGACGAGTTTTTGGTCATACCTCTCAAAGATGTAAATCGCCCTAGAACCCCCAAACTATGGGCAATAGCTCATGAAAACGGTCATAAAACGCAAAAAGACGAGTTTTTGCTCATACTCCCAGACATGTAAATTTCCCTGGAACCCCAAAACTGTGGGCAATAACTCATGAAAATTTCCATAAAACGCAAAAAAGACGAGTTTTTGGTCATAACTCTAAAACATGTAAATCACCCTGGAACCCAAAACTATGGGCAATAGCTCATGAAAACGGCCATAAAATGCAAAAACTACGACTTTTTGGGCATACCTCTCAAACATGTAAATCGCCCTAGAACCCCAAAACCGTGCGCAATAGCTCATGAAAACGGTCATAAAACGCAAAAAGACGAGTTTTTGCTCATACTCCCAAGCATGTAAATTTCCCTGGAACCCCAAAACTGTGGGCAATAACTCATAAAAATGTCCATAAAACGCAAAAAAGACGAGTTTTTGGTCATAACTCTAAAACATGTAAATCACCTTGGAACCCAAAACTATGGGCAATAGCTCATGAAAACGGCCATAAAATGCAAAAAACGACGAGTTTTTGGTCATACCTCTCAAACATGTAAATCGCCCTAGAACCCCTAAGCTGTGGGCAATAGCTCATGAAAACGGCAATAAAAAGCAAAAACTACGACTTTTGGGCATACCTCTCAAACATGTAAATCGCCCTTGAACCCAAAAACCGTGGGCAATAGCTCATGAAAACGGTCATAGAATACAAAAAGACGAATTTTTGGTCATACCTCTCAAACATGTAAATCGCCCTGGAACCCCTAAACTATGGGTAATAGCTCATGAAAACGGCCATAAAAAGAAAAAACGATGAGTTTTTGGTCATACCTCTCAAAGATGTAAATCGCCCTAAACCCCCTAAAGTGTGGGTAATAGCTCATGAAAATGGCCATCAAAAGCAAAAACTACGACTTTTTGGTCATACCTCACAAACATGTAAATCGCCCTAGAACCCCAAAACTATGGGCAATAGCTCATAAACGACCATAAAAGCAAAAAAAAAGATGAGTTTTTGGTCATACGTCTCAAACATGTAAATCACCCTTGAACCCCAAAACCGTGGGAAATAGCTCATGAAAACGGTCATAAAACACAAAAAGACGAGTTTTTCGTAATACCTCTCAAAGATGTAAATCGCCCTAAACCCCCTAAAGTGTGGTTAATAGCTCATGAAAACGGCCATCAAAAGCAAAAACTACGACTTTTTGGTCATACCTCTCAAACATGTAAATCGCCCCAGAACCCCAAAACTATGGGTAATAGCTCATGAAAACGGCCATAAAATGCAAAAACGACGAGTTTTTGGTCTTACCTCTCAAACATGTAAATCGCCCTGGAACCCCTAAACTGTGGGAAATAGCTGATGAAAACGGCCATAAAAAGCAAAAACTACGACTTTTTGGTCATACCTCTCAAACATGTAAATCGCCCTTGAACCCCAAAACCGTGGGCAATAGCTCATGAAAACGGTCAAAAAACACAAAAAGACGAGTTTTTGATCATAACTCTAAAACATGTAAATCGCCCTGGAACACCAAAAATATGGGCAATAGCTCATGAAAACGGCCATAAATTGCAAAAACGACGAGTTTTTGGTCATACCTCTCAATTATGTAAATTACCCTAGAACCCCTAAACCATGGGCAATAGCTCATGAAAACGGTCATAAAACAAAAAAAACGAGTTTTTGGTCAAAAATCTAAAACATGTAAATCACACTAGAACCCAAAACTATGGGAAATAGCTCATGAAAACGGCAATAAAATGCAAAAACGACGAGTTTTTGGCCATACCTCTCAAACATGTAAGTCACCCTAGAACCCCTAAAATGTGGGCAATAGCTCATGAAAACGGCAATAAAAAGCAAAAACTACGAGTTTTTGGGCATACCTCTCAAACATGTAAATCGCCCTTGAACCCCAAAACCATGGGCAGTAGCTCATGAAAATGTCCATAAAACGCAAAAAAGACGAGTTTTTGGTCATAACTCTAAAACATGTAAATCACCTTGGAACCCAAAACTATGGGCAATAGCTCATGAAAACGGCCATAAAATGCAAAAACGACGAGTTTTTGGTCATACCTCTCAAAGATGTAAATCGCCCTAGAACCCCTAAACTATGGGCAATAGCTCATGAAAACGGTCATAAAACGCTAAAAGACGAGTTTTTGCTCATACTCCCAAACATGTAAATTTCCCTGGAACCCCAAAACTGTGGGCAATAACTCATGTAAATGTCCATAAAACGCAAAAAAGACGAGTTTTTTTGGTCATAACTCTAGAATATATAAATCATCTTGGAACCCAAACCTATGGGTAAGAGCTCATGAAAACGGCCATAAAATGCAAAAAACGACGAGTTTTTGATCTTAACTCTCAAACATGTAAATCGCCCTAGAACCCCTAAACTGTGGGAAATAGCTGATGAAAATGGCCATAAAAAGCAAAAACTACGACTTTTTGGTCATACCTCTCAAACATGTAAATCGCCCTTGAACCCCGAAACCGTGGGCAATAGCTCATGAAAACGGTCATAAAACACAAAAAGACGAGTTTTTGATCATAATTCTAAAACATGTAAATCGCCCTGGAACCGCAAAACTATGGGAAATAGCACATGAAAACGGCCATAAAATGCAAAAACGACGAGTTTTTGGTCATACCTCTCAAAGATGTAAATCGCCCTAGAACCCCCAAACTATGGGCAATAGCTCATGAAAACGGTCATAAAACGCAAAAAGACGAGTTTTTGCTCATACTCCCAGACATGTAAATTTCCCTGGAACCCCAAAACTGTGGGCAATAACTCATGAAAATTTCCATAAAACGCAAAAAAGACGAGTTTTTGGTCATAACTCTAAAACATGTAAATCACCCTGGAACCCAAAACTATGGGCAATAGCTCATGAAAACGGCCATAAAAAGCAAAAACTACGACTTTTTGGGCATACCTCTCAAACATGTAAATCGCCCTAGAACCCCAAAACCGTGCGCAATAGCTCATGAAAACGGTCATAAAACGCAAAAAGACGAGTTTTTGCTCATACTCCCAAGCATGTAAATTTCCCTGGAACCCCAAAACTGTGGGCAATAACTCATAAAAATGTCCATAAAACGCAAAAAAGACGAGTTTTTGGTCATAACTCTAAAACATGTAAATCACCTTGGAACCCAAAACTATGGGCAATAGCTCATGAAAACGGCCATAAAATGCAAAAAACGACGAGTTTTTGGTCATACCTCTCAAACATGTAAATCGCCCTAGAACCCCTAAGCTGTGGGCAATAGCTCATGAAAACGGCAATAAAAAGCAAAAACTACGACTTTTGGGCATACCTCTCAAACATGTAAATCGCCCTTGAACCCAAAAACCGTGGGCAATAGCTCATGAAAACGGTCATAGAATACAAAAAGACGAATTTTTGGTCATACCTCTCAAACATGTAAATCGCCCTGGAACCCCTAAACTATGGGTAATAGCTCATGAAAACGGCCATAAAAAGAAAAAACGATGAGTTTTTGGTCATACCTCTCAAAGATGTAAATCGCCCTAAACCCCCTAAAGTGTGGGTAATAGCTCATGAAAACGGCCATCAAAAGCAAAAACTACGACTTTTTGGTCATACCTCACAAACATGTAAATCGCCATAGAACCCCAAAACTATGGGCAATAGCTCATAAAAACGACCATAAAAGCAAAAAAAAAAGATGAGTTTTTGGTCATACGTCTCAAACATGTAAATCACCCTTGAACCCCAAAACCGTGGGAAATAGCTCATGAAAACGGTCATAAAACACAAAAAGACGAGTTTTTCGTAATACCTCTCAAAGATGTAAATCGCCCTAAACCCCCTAAAGTGTGGTTAATAGCTCATGAAAACGGCCATCAAAAGCAAAAACTACGACTTTTTGGTCATACCTCTCAAACATGTAAATCGCCCCAGAACCCCAAAACTATGGGTAATAGCTCATGAAAACGGCCATAAAATGCAAAAACGACGAGTTTTTGGTCTTACCTCTCAAACATGTAAATCGCCCTAAACCCCCTAAATTGTGGGTAATAGCTCATGAAAACGGCCATCAAAAGCAAAAACTACGACTTTTTGGTCATACCTCTCAAACATGTAAATCGCCCTTGAACCCCAAAACCGTGGGCAATAGCTCATGAAAACGGTCAAAAAACACAAAAAGACGAGTTTTTGATCATAACTCTAAAACATGTAAATCGCCCTGGAACACCAAAAATATGGGCAATAGCTCATGAAAACGGACATAAATTGCAAAAACGACGAGTTTTTGGTCATACCTCTGAATTATGTAAATTACCCTAGAACCCCGAAACCGTGGGCAATAACTCATGAAAATTTCCATAAAACGCAAAAAAGACGAGTTTTTGGTCATAACTCTAAAACATGTAAATCACACTAGAACCCAAAACTATGGGAAATAGCTCATGAAAACGGCAATAAAATGCAAAAACTACGACTTTTTGGGCATACCTCTCAAACATGTAAATCGCCCTAGAACCCCAAAATCGTGCGCAATAGCTCATGAAAACGGTCATAAAACGCAAAAAGACGAGTTTTTGGGCATACCTCTCAAACATGTAAATCGCCCTTGAACCCCAAAACCATGGGCAGTAGCTCATGAAAATGTCCATAAAACGCAAAAAAGACGAGTTTTTGGTCATAACTCTAAAACATGTAAATCACCTTGGAACCCAAAACTATGGGCAATAGCTCATGAAAACGGCCATAAAATGCAAAAACGACGAGTTTTTGGTCATACCTCTCAAAGATGTAAATCGCCCTAGAACCCCTAAACTATGGGCAATAGCTCATGAAAACGGTCATAAAACGCTAAAAGACGAGTTTTTGCTCATACTCCCAAACATGTAAATTTCCCTGGAACCCCAAAACTGTGGGCAATAACTCATGTAAATGTCCATAAAACGCAAAAAAGACGAGTTTTTTTGGTCATAACTCTAGAATATATAAATCATCTTGGAACCCAAACCTATGGGTAAGAGCTCATGAAAACGGCCATAAAATACAAAAACCGACGAGTTTTTTATCTTAACTCTCAAACATGTAAATCGCCCTAAAACCCCTAAACTGTGGGAAATAGCTTATGAAAATGGCCATAAAAAGCAAAAACTATGACTTTTGGTCATACCTCTCAAACATGTAAATCGCCCTTGAACCCCGAAACCGTGGGCAATAGCTCATGAAAACGGTCATAAAACACAACAAGACGAGTTTTTGATCATAATTCTAAAACATGTAAATCGCCCTGGAACCGCAAAACTATGGCAAATGGCACATGAAAACGGCCATAAAATGCAAAAACGACGAGTTTTTGGTCATACCTCTCAAAGATGTAAATCGCCCTAGAACCCCCAAACTATGGGCAATAGCTCATGAAAACGGTCATAAAACGCAAAAAGACGAGTTTTTGCTCATACTCCCAGACATGTAAATTTCCCTGGAACCCCAAAACTGTGGGCAATAACTCATGAAAATTTCCATAAAACGCAAAAAAGACGAGTTTTTGGTCATAACTCTAAAACATGTAAATCACCCTGGAACCCAAAACTATGGGCAATAGCTCATGAAAACGGCCATAAAAAGCAAAAACTACGACTTTTTGGGCATACCTCTCAAACATGTAAATCGCCCTAGAACCCCAAAACCGTGGGCAATAGCTCATGAAAACGGTCATAAAACGCAAAAAGACGAGTTTTTGGGCATACCTCTCAAACATGTAAATTTCCTGGAACCCCAAAACTGTGGCAATAACTCATGAAAATGTCCATAAAAGCAAAAAGACGAGTTTTGGTCATAACTCTAAAACATGTAAATCACCTTGGAACCCAAAAATATGGGCAATAGCTCATGAAAACGGCCATAAAATAAAAAAGACGAGTTTTGGTCATACCTCTCAAACATGTAAATCGCCTAGAACCCTAAAGCATGGGCAATAGCTCATGAAAATGTCAATAAAAAGCAAAAACTACGACTTTTTGGTCATACCTCTCAAACATGTAAATCGCCTTGAACCCAAAACTATGGGCAATAGCTCATGAAAAGCGTCATAAAATACAAAAGACGAATTTTGGTCATACCTCTCAAACATGTAAATCGCCTGGAACCCCTAAACTATGGGTAATAGCTCATGAAAACGACCATAAAAAGAAAAAAACGATGAGTTTTTGGTCATACCTCTCAAAGATGTAAATCGCCCTAAACCTCAAAACTGTGGGCAATAACTCATGAAAATTTCCATAAAACGCAAAAAAGACGAGTTTTTGGTCATACCTCTCAAACATGTAAATCGCCCTGGAACCCCTAAACTATGGGTAATAGCTCATGAAAACGACCATAAAATGCAAAAACGACGAGTTTTTGGCCTTACCTCTCAAACATGTAAATCGCCCTGCAACCCCTAAACTGTGGGAAATAGCTGATGAAAACGGCCATAAAAAGCAAAAGACGAGTTTTGCTCATACCTCTCAAACATGTAAATTTCCTGGAACCCCAAAAGTGTGGTTAATAGCTCATGAAAATGTCCATAAAACGCAAAAAAGACGAGTTTTTGGTCATACCTCTCAAACATGTAAATCACCTTGGAACCCAAAACTATGGGCAATAGCTCATGAAAACGGCCATAAAATGCAAAAAACGACGAGTTTTTGGTCTTACCTCTCAAACATGTAAATCGCCCTGGAACCCCTAAACTGTGGGAAATAGCTGATGAAAACGGCCATAAAAAGCAAAAACTACGACTTTTTGGTCATACCTCTCAAACATGTAAATCTCCCTTGAACCCCAAAACCGTGGGCAATAGCTCATGAAAACGGTCAAAAAACACAAAAAGACGAGTTTTTGATCATAACTCTAAAACATGTAAATCGCCCTGGAACACCAAAAATATGGGCAATGGCTCATGAAAACGGCCATAAATTGCAAAAACGACGAGTTTTTGGTCATACCTCTCAAAGATGTAAATCGCCCTAGAACCCCTAAACTATGGGCAATAGCTCATGAAAACGGTCATAAAACGCAAAAAGACGAGTTTTTGGTCAAAAATCTAAGACATGTAAATCACACTAGAACCCAAAACTATGGGAAATAGCTCATGAAAACGGCAATAAAATGCAAAAACGACGAGTTTTTGGCCATACCTCTCAAACATGTAAGTCACCCTAGAACCCCTAAAATGTGGGCAATAGCTCATGAAAACGGCAATAAAAAGCAAAAACTACGAGTTTTTGGGCATACCTCTCAAACATGTAAATCGCCCTTGAACCCCAAAACCATGGGCAGTAGCTCATGAAAATGTCCATAAAACGCAAAAAAGACGAGTTTTTGGTCATAACTCTAAAACATGTAAATCACCTTGGAACCCAAAACTATGGGCAATAGCTCATGAAAACGGCCATAAAATGCAAAAACGACGAGTTTTTGGTCATACCTCTCAAAGATGTAAATCGCCCTAGAACCCCTAAACTATGGGCAATAGCTCATGAAAACGGTCATAAAACGCTAAAAGACGAGTTTTTGCTCATACTCCCAAACATGTAAATTTCCCTGGAACCCCAAAAATGTGGGCAATAACTCATGTAAATGTCCATAAAACGCAAAAAAGACGAGTTTTTTTGGTCATAACTCTAGAATATATAAATCATCTTGGAACCCAAACCTATGGGTAAGAGCTCATGAAAACGGCCATAAAATACAAAAACCGACGAGTTTTTGATCTTAACTCTCAAACATGTAAATCGCCCTAAAACCCCTAAACTGTGGGAAATAGCTGATGAAAATGGCCATAAAAAGCAAAAACTACGACTTTTTGGTCATACCTCTCAAACATGTAAATCGCCCTTGAACCCCGAAACCGTGGGCAATAGCTCATGAAAACGGTCATAAAACACAAAAAGACGAGTTTTTGATCATAATTCTAAAACATGTAAATCGCCCTGGAACCGCAAAACTATGGGAAATAGCACATGAAAACGGCCATAAAATGCAAAAACGACGAGTTTTTGGTCATACCTCTCAAAGATGTAAATCGCCCTAGAACCCCCAAACTATGGGCAATAGCTCATGAAAACGGTCATAAAACGCAAAAAGACGAGTTTTTGCTCATACTCCCAGACATGTAAATTTCCCTGGAACCCCAAAACTGTGGGCAATAACTCATGAAAATTTCCATAAAACGCAAAAAAGACGAGTTTTTGGTCATAACTCTAAAACATGTAAATTACCCTGGAACCAAAACTATGGGCAATAGCTCATGAAAACGGCCATAAAAAGCAAAACTATGACTTTTTGGGCATACCTCTCAAACATGTAAATCACCCTGGAACCCAAAACTATGGGCAATAGCTCATGAAAACGGCCATAAAAAGCAAAAACTACGAGTTTTTGGTCATACCTCTCAAAATGTAAATCCCCCCAGAACCCCAAAACTATGGGCAATAGCTCATGAAAACGGTCATAAAACGCAAAAAGACGAGTTTTTGCTCATACTCCCAGACATGTAAATTTCCCTGGAACCCCAAAACTGTGGGCAATAACTCATAAAAATGTCCATAAAACGCAAAAAAGACGAGTTTTTGGTCATAACTCTAAAACATGTAAATCACCTTGGAACCCAAAACTATGGGCAATAGCTCATGAAAACGGCCATAAAATGCAAAAACGACGAGTTTTTGGTCATACCTCTCAAACATGTAAATCGCCCTAGAACCCCTAAGCTGTGGGCAATAGCTCATGAAAACGGCAATAAAAAGCAAAAACTACGACTTCTGGGCATACCTCTCAAACATGTAAATCGCCCTTGAACCCAAAAACCGTGGGCAATAGCTCATGAAAACGGTCATAGAATACAAAAAGACGAATTTTTGGTCATACCTCTCAAACATGTAAATCGCCCTGGAACCCCTAAACTATGGGTAATAGCTCATGAAAACGACCATAAAAAGAAAAAACGATGAGTTTTTGGTCATACCTCTCAAATATGTAAATCGCCCTAAAACCCCTAAAGAGTGGGCAATAGGTCATGAAAATGGCCATAAAACAAAAAAACGACGACTTTTTGGTCTATACCTCTCAAACATGTAAATTGCCCTAGAACCCCAAAACTATGGGCAATAACTCATGAAAATTCCCATAAAAGCAAAAAAACGAGTTTTTGCTCATAACTCTGAAACATGTAAATCACCTTGGAACCCCAAAACTATGGGCAATAGCTCATGAAAACGGCCATAAAACGCAGAAATGATGACTTTGGTCAAACATCTCAAAAATGTAAATCGCCCTTGAACACCAAAACTGTGGGCAATAACTAATGAAATGGCTATAAAACACAAAAAACGACGACTTTTTGGTCAGACCTCTCAAATAAATAAATCGCCCTGGAACCCCCAAACTATGGGCAGTAGCTCATGAAAACGCCCATAAAACGCAAAAACGACGAGTTTTTGGTCATACCTCTCAAATATGTAAATCGCTCAGGAACCCCAAAACCGTGGGCAATAGCTCATGAAAATGTCCATAGAACACAAAAACGACGAGTTTTTGGTCGTAATCCTGAAACATGTAAATCGCCGTAAAACCCCAAAACTATGGGCAATATCTCAGTAAAACGGCCATAAAACGCAAAACGACAAGTCTTTGGTCATACCTCTAAATCTTGTAAATCGCCCTGGAACCCAAAACTATGGGCAATAGCTCATGAAAACGGCCATAAAACGCAAAAACGACAACTTTTTGGTCATAACTCTCAAACACGAAATCGCCTTGGAACCCCAAAACTTTAGGCAATAACTCATGAAAACATCCATAAAATGCAATAATGACGAATTTTTTGTCATACCTCTCAAACATGTAAATTGTCCTGAAACCGCAAAACTATGTGCAATAACTCATGAAAATGGCATAAAATGCTAAAAAGACGAGTTTTTGGTCTTACCTCTCAAACATGTAAATCGCCCTAGAACCCCTAAATTATGGGCATTAGCTCATGAAACGGTCATAAAACGCAAAAAGACGAGTTTTTGCTCATACTCCCAGACATGTAAATTTCCCTGGAACCCCAAAACTGTGGGCAATAACTCATGAAAATTTCCATAAAACGCAACAAAGACGAGTTTTTGGTCATAACTCTAAAACATGTAAATCACCCTGGAACCCAAAACTATGGGCAATAGCTCATGAAAACGGCCATAAAAAGCAAAACGACGAAGTTTTGGTCATACCTCTCAAACATGTAAATCGCCTAGAACCCTAAACTATGGGCAATAGCTCATGAAAGCGGTCATAAAAGCAAAAACTATGAGTTTTTGGTCATACCTCTCAAACATGTAAATCGCCTTGAACCCAAAACGTGGGCAATAGCTCATGAAATGTCCATAAAACACAAAAGACGAGTTTTTGGTCATACCTCTCAAACATGTAAATCGCCCTGGAACCCCTAAACTATGGGAAATAGCTCATGAAAATGGCCATAAAAAGAAAAAAACGATGATTTTATGGTCATACTTCTCAAAGATGTAAATCACCCTAAACCCCCTAAACTATGGGCAATAGCTCATGAAAACGGCCATCAAAAGTAAAAAATACGAATTTTTGGTCATACCTCTCAAACATGTAAATCGCCCTAGAACCCCAAAACTATGGGCAATAGCTCATGAAAAGCGGTCATAAAAGCAAAAAACGAGGACTTTTGGTCATACCTCTGAAACATGTAAATTTCCCTGAACCCCAAAACTATGGGCAATAACTCATGAAAATGGCCATAAAACGCAGAAAAAACGAGATTTTGGTCATACCTCTGAAACATGTAAATCACCCTAGAACCCCAAAACAATGGGCAATAGCTCATGAACACGGCCATAAAAAGCAAAAAGACGAGTTTTTGGTCATACCTCTCAAACATGTAAATCGCCCAGGAACCCCAAAACCGTGGGCAATAGCTCATGAAAATTTCCATAAAAAAGCAAAAACTACGAGTTTTTGGTCATACCTCTCAAACATGTAAATCGCCTAGAACCCCAAAACTATGGGCAATAGCTCATGAACACGGCCATAAAAAGAAAAAAGACGAGGTTTTGGTCATACCTCTCAAACATGTAAATCGCCCGAACCCAAAACTGGGCAATAGCTCATGAAAATGTCCATAAAACACAAAAAACGAGTTTTTTGGTCATACCTCTCAAACATGTAAATCAATGGAACCCAAAACTATGGGCAATAGCTCATGAAAATGTCCATAAAATGCAAAAAGACGAGTTTTGGTCATACCTCTCAAACATGTAAATCGCCTAGAACCCAAAACTATGGGCAATAGCTCATGAAAATGTCCATAAAAGCAAAAAAGACGAGTTTTGGTCATACCTCTCAAACATATAAATCGCCTTGGAACCCCAAAACTCTGGGAATAGCTCATGAAAATGGCCATAAAACGCAAAAACGACAACTTTTTGGTCATACCTCTCAAACATGTAAATCGCCCTGGAACCCCAAAACTTAAGGCAACTCATGAAAACGGCCATAAAATGCAAAAACGACGAGCTTTTGGTCATACCTCTCAATCATGTAAATCGCCCTAGAACCCCTAAGCTATGGGCAATAGCTTATGAAAACGGCCATAAAACGCAAAAAGACGAGTTTTTGCTCATACTCCCAAACATGTAAATTTCCCTGGAACCCCAAAACCGTGGGCAATAGCTCATGAAAACGGTCATAGAAGACAAAAAGACGAATTTTTGGTCAAACCTCTCAAACATGTAAATCGCCCTGGAACCCCTAAACTATGGGTAATAGCTCATGAAAACGGCCATAAAATGCAAAAAAGATGAGTTTTTGGTAATACCTCTCAAACATGTAAATCGCCTAGAACCCTAAACTATGGGCAATAGCTCATGAAAACGCCATAAAAAGCAAAAGACGACTTTTTGGGCATACCTCTCAAACATGTAAATCGCCCTTGAACCCAAAAACCATGGGCAATAGCTCATGAAAACGGTCATAAAACACAAAAACACAAATTTTTGGTCATACCTCTCAAACATTCAAACATGTAAATCATCCTGGAACCCCAAAACTATGGGCAATAGCTCAAGAAAACGGCCATAAAACGCAAAAATGATGACTTTTTGGTCAAACCTCTCAAACTCGTAAATCGGCCTAGAACGCCAAAACTATGGGCAATAGCTCATGAAAACGGCTATAAAACGCAAAAACTACGACTTTTTGGTCATACCTCTCAAACTTGTATATCGCCTTGGAACCCTAAATCTATGGGCAATAGCTCATGAAAACGACCATAAAAGGAAAAAAGACAATTTTTTTTCATAACTCTAAACCATGTAAATCGCCCTAGAAGCTAAAACTATGGGCAGTAACTCATGAAAACGGCCATAAAATGCAAAAACAACGAGTTTAAGGTCATACCTCTCAAACATGTAAATCGCCCTGGAACCCCGAAACTATGGGCAATAGCTCATGAACACGGCCATAGAATGCTAAAAAGACGATTTTGCTCATACTCCCAAACATGTAAATCGCCAGAACCCAAAAACTGGCAATAGCTCATGAAAATGTCCATAAACACAAAAAACGACGAAGTTTGGTCATACCTCTCAAACATGTAAATCAATGGAACCCAAAACTATGGGCAATAGCTCATGAAAATGGCTATAAAACGCGAAAACGATGAGCTTTTGGTCTTACTTCTCAAACATGTAAATCGCCCTAGAAACCCAAAACTATGGGCAATAGCTCATGAAAATGGCCATAAAAAGCAAAAAAAAGATAAATTTTTGGTCATACCTGTCAAAAAATGTAAATCGCCCTAGAAACCCAAAACTATGGGCAATAGCTCATGAAAATGGCCATAAAAAGCAAAAAAGCGAGTTTTGGTCATACCTCTCAAACATGTAAATCGCCCTTGAACCCCAAAACTATGGGCAATACCTCATGAAAATGGCCATAAAACGCAAAAACTGTGACTTTTTGGTCATACCTCTAAAACATGTAAATCGCCCTGGAACCCCAAAAACTATGGGCAATACCTCATGAAAACGGCCATAAAACGCAAGAAGACGAGTTTTTGCTTATACTCCCAGACATGTAAATTTCCCTGGAACCCCAAAACTGTGGGCAATAACTCATGAAAATTTCCATAAAACGCAAAAAGACGAGTTTTTGGTCATAACTCTAAAACATGTAAATTACCCTGGAACCAAAACTATGGGCAATAACTCATGAAAATTTCCATAAAACGCAAAAAAGACGAGTTTTTGGTCATACCTCTCAAACATGTAAATCGCCCAAGAACCCCAAAACCGTGGGCAATAGCTCATGGAAACGGCTATAAAACACAAAAAGACGAGTTTTTGGTCATACCTCTCAAACATGTAAATCTCCCAAGAACCCCAAAACCGTGGGCAATAGCTCATGAAAACGGCTATAAAACGCAAAAACGACGACTTTTTGGTCAGACCTCTCAAACATTCAAACATGTAAATCGCCCTGGAACACCAAAAATATGGGCAATGGCTCATGAAAACGGCCATAAATTGCAAAAACGACGAGTTTTTGGTCATACCTCTCAAAGATGTAAATCGCCCTAGAACCCCTAAACTTTGGGCAATAGCTCATGAAA
Organism: Avena longiglumis; assembly: GCA_030063025.1. NCBI lineage: Eukaryota > Viridiplantae > Streptophyta > Magnoliopsida > Poales > Poaceae > Avena > Avena longiglumis. Next base: position 1,435,200 of record CP125978.1, read on the forward strand.
ACGGCAATAAAATGCAAAAAAAACGAGTTTTTGGCCATAACTCTAAAACATATAAATCGCCCTGGAACCCCAAAACTGTGGGCAATAGCTCATGAAAATGGCCATAAATAGCAAAAAAAGATAAATTTTTGGTCATACCTGTCAAAAAATGTAAATCGCCCAGGAACCCCAAAATTGTGGGCAATAACTCATGAAATGTCCATAAAACGCTAAATCGACGTGTTTGTGGTCATACCTCTCAAACATGCAAATCGCCCTGAAACCCCAAAACTATGGGTAATAGCTCACGAAAACGACCATAATAAGCAAAAAGACGAGTTTTGGTCATACCTCCCAAACATGTAAATCGCCTAGAACCCAAAACTATGGGCAATAGCTCATGAAAATGTCCATAAAGCACAAAAATGACGAGTTTTTTGGTCATACCTCTCAAACATGTAAATCAATGGAACCCTAAAACTATGGGCAATAGCTCATGAAAAGCCATCATAATGCAAAAAGACGAGTTTTTGGTCATACCTCTCAAACATGTAAATCGCCCAAGAACCCCAAAACCGTGGGCAATAGCTCATGGAAACGGCTATAAAACGCAAAAAGACGACTTTTTGGTCATACCTCTCAAACATGTAAATCGCCCTGGAGCACCAAAACTATGGGCAATAGCTCATGAACACGGCCATAAAAAGCAAAAAGACGAGTTTTTGGTCATACCTCTCAAACATGTAAATCGCCCAGGAACCCCAAAACCGTGGGCAATAGCTCATGAAAACGGCTATAAAACGCAAAAACGACGACTTTTTGGTCAGACCTCTCAAATATGTAAATCGCCCAGGAACCCCAAAACCGTGGGAAATATCTCATGAAAACAACCATAAAACGCAAAAATGACGAATTTTTGGTCAAACCTCTCAAAGTCGTAAATCGACCAGGAACAACAAAACTATGGTCAATAGCTCATGAAAACGACCATAAAACACAAAAAGACGAGCTTTTGGTCATAACTATGAAACATGTAAATCGTCCTGGAACCCCAAAACTTTGGGCATTAACTCATGAAAACGGCCATAAAACGCAAAAGACGATTTTTTTATCATAACTCTAAAACATGTAAATCGCCCTGGAACCCCAAAAAATTGGGTAATAGCTCATGAAAACGGCCATAAAATCAAAAAAACGATGACTTTTTGGTCATACCTCTCAAACATGTAAATCGCCTAGAACCCCAAAACTATGGGCAATAGCTCATGAAAATGGCCATAAAATGCAAAAAGTGGCTCACTTTTGGTTCATACCTCTCAAACATGTAAATCGCCTAGAACCCCAAAACTATGGGCAATAGCTCATGAACACGACCATAAAAAGCAAAAAGACGAGTTTTTGGTCATACCTCTCAAACATGTAAATCGCCTCGAACCCCTAAACTGTGGAAATAGCTCATGAAAGCGACCATAAAAGCAAAAAGCGACTTTTTGCTCATACCTCTCAAACATGTAAATCGCCCTGGAACCCCAAAATTGCGGGCAATAACTCATGAAAATGGCAATAAAACGCAAAAAATACAGCATTTAGGTCATACCTCTCAAACATGTAAATCGCCCTAGAACCCCAAAACTGTGGGAAATAGCTCATGAAACTTAAAAGACAAGTTTTGGTCATACCTCTCAAACATGTAAATCCCCTAGAGAACCAAAACTATGGGCAATAGCTCATGAAAATGTCCATAAACACAAAAACGACGAGTTTTTGGCATACCTCTCAAACATGTAAATCGCCTAGAACCCCAAAACTATGGGCAATAGCTCATGAAAATGCCATAAAGCAAAAAGAAGAATTTTTTCATACCTCTCAAACATGTAAATCGCTGGAACCCAAAACTGTGGGCAATAACTCATGAAAATGGCCATAAAACGCAGAAAAGACGAGTTTTTGGTCATAACTCTGAAACATGTAAATCGCCCTGGAGCACCAAAACTATGGGCAATAGCTCATGAACACGGCCATAAAAAGCAAAAAGACGAGTTTTTGGTCATACCTCTCAAACATGTAAATCGCCCAGGAACCCCAAAACCGTGGGCAATAGCTCATGAAAACGGCTATAAAACGCAAAAACGACGACTTTTTGGTCAGACCTCTCAAATATGTAAATCGTCCTGAACCCAAAATCGTGGGCAATAGCTCATGAAAGCGGTCATAAAACGCACAAAAGACGAGTTTTTGGTCATAACTCTAAAACATGTAAATCGCCCTGGAACCCCAAAACTATAGGCAATAGCTCACGAAAATGGCCATAAAAAGCAAAAAAGACGAGTTTTTGGTCATACCTCTCAAACATGTAAATCGCCCTTGAACACCAAAACTGTGGGCAACAATTAATTAAATGGCCATAAAACGCAAAAAATACGAGTTTTTGGTCATAACTCTCAAACATGTAAATCGCCTTGAACCCCAAAACCGTGGGCAATAGCTCATGAAAGCGGTCATAAAAGCAAAAAGACGAGTTTTGGTCATAACTCTAAAACATGTAAATCACCTGAACCCAAAACTATGGGCAATAGCTCATGAAAGCGCCATCAAAAGCAAAAACTACGAATTTTTGGTCATACCTCACAAACATGTAAATCGCCCTAGAACCCCAAAACTATGGGCAATAGCTCATAAAAACGACCATAAAAGCAAAAAAAAAACGATGAGTTTTTGGTCATACCTCTCAAACATGTAGATTTCCCTAGAACCCCAAAACTATGGGCAATAACTCATGAAAATGGCCATACGACGCTAAAAATAAGAATTTTGGTCATAACTCTCAAACATGTAAATCGCCTAGAACCCCAAAACTATGGGCAATAGCTCATGAAACGGCATAAAAAGCAAAAACGACGAGTTTTTGGCCATACCTCTCAAACATGTAATCCACCCTAGAACCCCTACGCTATGGGAAATTGCTCATGAAAACCACCATAAAAAGCAAAAACTACGACTTTTTGGTCATACCTCTCAAACATATAAATCGCCCTGGAGCACCAAAACTATGGGCAATAGCTCATGAACACGGCCATAAAAAGCAAAAAGACGAGTTTTTGATCATACCTCTCAAACATGTAAATCGCCCAAGAACCCCAAAACCGTGGGCAATAGCTCATGGAAACGGCTATAAAACGCAAAAAGACAAGTTTTTGGTCATACCTCTCAAACATGTAAATCGCCCAAGAACCCCAAAACCGTGGGCAATAGCTCATGAAAATGTCCATAACACAAAAAGACGACTTTTTTGGTCATACCTCAAACATGTAAATTGCCTAGAACCCCAAAACTATGGGCAATAACTCATGAAAATGCCATAAGATGATAAAAGAAGAATTTTTATCCATAAATTTGAAAACATGTAAATCGCTCGAACCCAAAAATGGGCAATAGCTCATGAAAATATCCATAAAAGCAAAAAGACGAGTTTTTGGTCATAACTCTAACATATATAAATCATCTTGGAACCCAAAACTATGGGTAATAGCTCATGAAAACGGCCATAAAATGCAAAAACGACGAGTTTTTGGTCTTACCTCTCAAACATGTAAATCGCCCTGGAACGCCTAAACTGTGGGAAATAGGTGATGAAAACAGACATAAAAAGCAAAAACTACGACTTTTTGGTCATACCTCTCAAACATGTAAATCGCCCTTGAACCCCAAACCGTGGGCAATAGCTCATGAAAACGGTCATAAAACACAAAAAGACGAGTTTTTGATCATAACTCTAAAACATGTAAATCGCCCTAGAATCCCAAAACTGTGGGCAATAGCTCATGAAAACGGCAATAAAATGCAAAAAAAACGAGTTTTTGGTCATAACTCTAAAACATATAAATCACCTTGGAACCCAAAACTATGGGCAATAGCTCATGAAAACGGCAATAAAAAGCAAAAACTACGAGTTTTTGGGCATACCTCTCAAACATGTAAATCGCCCTTGAACTCCAAAACCGTGGGCACTAGCTCATGAAAACGGTCGTAAAACGCAAAAAGATAGTTTTTGGTCATAACTCTAAAACATCTAAATCACCCTGGAACCCAAAACTATGGGCAATAGCTCATGAAAACGGCCATAAAATGCAAAAACGACGAGTTTTTGGTCATACCTCTGAAAGATGTAAATCGCCCTAGAACCCTTGAACTATGGGCAATAGCTCATGAAAACGACAATAAAAAGCAAACACTACGACATTTTGGGCATACCTCTCAAACATGTAAATCGCCCTTGTGTAGGGGTTCGTAGCATGGAAAACAAAAAAATTCTATCGCATAAAAACAAACAAGCCAAGATCTATCTACTAGATTGTAGCAACGAGTCGATGGTATAACTTACCCTCGAAGATTCCAAAGTGTTTAACGAGAGCGGATTCTCGTGGGTGATGTAGTACTCTTCCGATCTTAAGATCGTGTAGACGATCCTTAACGCCATCGTTAAGCGCTCCCTGATCGGTCACACGTCGGTACTTCGACGAAGACCTTCCTCTCCCTTGTTCCAAAGAAAGCCGGAGGTTGTAGCACTCTCCTCGCGATTCCCAAAGACAACGGCGTGGTACCGGAAGTAGAGGGAGATCCCATGAGCCGCCTTAAGCAGTATGGTGGAGCTTATGAGAGAGGCTATTAGTGGTCTAGTAATTAGACACACCAATTAGAAGACTCTGAACCAATTAGAAGGCTCTAAACCGCTGGCTATAGCAATTAGAAGCTCTAAACCAAAACGGCTCTAAACCGGAGGTAGAAGATAGGAACTTGTGTGTTCTAGGAGGGAGCCCTGCCCCTCCTTTTATAGGTGGGGAGGCCGAGGGGAGGGAGTCCTCCCAAGTCGGCCTTGGGCTGGGCTTGGAGGAGGTGGGACTCCTCCTCCAAGTTGGTTCAACTCCTCTTGCTTGTTTCCCAGTTCTGTTTCCCAGTTTCTGTTTTAGCCGTTTGACTTTCAAGCGCAATTTGACTTTCATGTTTTTGGAACAGCAAGAACACTTAGTACATGATGCAATCATTCAATGACACACTCATGTACCCTCCCCGAGTCTTGGGACAATCCGAACCTTCTAGAACATTCAGATGAAAACACGGAATCATTCCCGAACTCAAAGCAGGACTTTCCTTATATGAATCTTATTCTCCGGATCATTCCGGATCACCTCGTGATATCCCGGATCCCATCCGAGACTCCGAACAACATTCGGTCTCTTTCTCATAATACCATAACTACTCAAACAACGTCGAATCCTTAAGTGTGTCTCCCTACGGTTCGTGAATTATGCGGACATGATCGAGACACTTCTCCGAACAATAACCAATAGAGGAATCTGGAAATTCATATGGATCCCACATATTTATACGATTACTTTGCGATCGAATGAACCGCTTACATACGATACCAATTTCCCTTTGTCTCACGATATGTTACTTATCCGAGGTTATGATCGTTGGTATCTCTGCATACCTAGTTCAACCTCGTTACCGATAAGTACTCTTTTATCGTTCCCGTGATATGTGATCCCTTGTGACCAAGTCACATGCTTGCAAGCCAATTGGATGACATTCCACCGAGAGGGCCCAGAGTATATCTATCCGTCATGTGGATGGACAAATCCCACTTTTGATCCATGTGTTTCAACCAATACTTTCCGAACACTCATTGCCACCTTTATAGCCACCCTGTTACGGTGTGGTGTTTGATGTCATCAAAGCATCCATACGGTAAAGGTGATATGCATGATCTCATGGTCGAAGGAATTAGGTTACTATGTATCAGAAAGCATATAGCAATTGAACTATTGAAATGACTTGATCTTTATGCTACGCTTATCTATAGGAGTATGTCCATCACATCATTCTCCTAATGATATGATCCTGTTGTTAATAACATCTCAATGTTCATGATCAGGAAACCATGATCATATATTAATCAACAAGCTAGTTTAACAAGAGGCTTTACTAGGGACTCTTATTTTAGTTTACAAATCACACAAGTATTAATGTTTCCGGTTAATACAATTATAGCATGGTATGTAAACATTTATCATAAATGTGAAGATATGATAATAACCACTTTATTATTGCCTCTTGGGCATATCTCCAACAGTCTCCCACTTGCACTAGAGTCAATAATCTAGTTTCAAACCTTTGTGTATATAACACCTATGGCTTTCCGGTGTTGTATGTACACGATTGCTAATGGTCAACTGATTTCCGGATCTGACACTTCCAGGTCCGTGTGTAATTGCATGTCTTTGCGTCTCTACGCATCACTCATTCTCTAATGAGATGGCTTTGTACAAATTTGGTCTTTCGGTGTGACCTTTAGCTCTTTGGGGTTAAAATATGTTGATAATATTGTCGCACAATATATCTTTATAGTATTATCCCACTGTGAACTACACCTAGTTTGATAACAAACTTCTTGACACAAATGCCCTCTTTTGCTGCTATAATAGCAGTCATATAACCTTTTGTTGTAGTATCATCACAATGTCTTAACTTTGGAAATCATCCAAATCCATTATGGAACTCACTTTCCATTATATTGTGCCACCCTTAGTTTAGATTGAGATAAACTTAATTTGTACTTTGTGACAAAACTAGTATCAATGTAGTACTTTTACAATGAACTAACCATCTATTTGTCACTTCTACAAATATTATACTCTTAGTTCTTCCAAAAGATCATAAGAATATCCTTACTATTGTCCAATGATCATCTTACGAATCATTCTGGTATATGCTCACAACATTTAGAGCATAGGACATATCTGGAATTTGTACATATCACAGTATGATTGATATAAATACTCTTTGTGATTTCATACATCAAGTATCAATCTATATTTGATTATTTGTTTCACTTTACCAAATGTCAATACACTTGAATATATCATCACCATTGAACTTATTCAATCCTTTCTGTGTGACAAGAACCTCTCTTGTAGTTTCTATATTGAACTCATTCAATATCTTGTCTATGTATACAGCACAACCATATTAGCGTCTATTGATGCCAAATATTTGGGTTTTGCCTAAGTCTTTCATCGGGATGAAATTCTTTAATATGTGTTAATAAAAGATACATTATTTCCAATCAACAATATGTCTTCCACATAATGTATTAGAAACATGTCTTAGCGCTCCCACTTAATTTCTTGCAAATGCAAGCATCTCCATCGTCTCTGATGAACTTTTAAACTCCTTTAACAGTTTCATCACAGTGAAGATTCCAACTTCGCTATGCTTACTTCAACCATTGAAGTTTGCATATGTTTTTAGCATCCCTTGAATTTTAACAAAACCCAATGGACCGTGTTATGCACATGTCCTAGGCAACGATTCTATTATAAGAACTTGTTTTGTTTATTCAACTACCATATAACAAATTATATGTAGTGGTTGCTACATTAATCCGTCTAGACTAAATATCACTATGAAAGATCAAATCTTGTCATAGTCAACCTTTGAACATTGTTGTGAACTCTTTCCCAATATGTCGATTATAGATGTGAAACATCCATGTCTATTTCTTTATAGATCCAGACACAACTGTAAGGTCTTACACCTTTCTCGAGGGTCCTTCAAGTTCAAAACTTGATTTCTCGTGTATGGAACTATCACGGATTTTATGGCTTCAAGCCATTTGACGGAGTCAGGGCCCATCATCGCTTCTTTGCATGTAGTCGGTTCATTATTCTCAAATAATGATTTAACTCTCAAATCTTGGTATTTGATTGTTCATCCGACCTACTTGTTTCAATAGGAACTTAGATCTCCGTGACCACAACCTTTGAGGTACGTGAGCCATGAGCATTGTTGCTGCCTCCGGAACACTTTTCGGCGCTGCGCAACTCTGCACATATAGCTAAGGTTCTTTAACCTTATCAAAGTTCTATTGTCCTCCCACTTTTCTTTTCACGAAAAATTCCTTCCAAAAGAAATTTGACGTTCTAAGTGACAAACACTTTTGTCTCTGGTGTTATGGAGGAATACTTAACAGTTATTCGAAATAACATACAAAGACAGGTTCATCCGACTTTGGTTGCAAACTGTAGGGGTTCGTAGCATGGAAAACAAAAATTTTCTATCGCATACAAAAAAACAAGCCAAGATCTATCTACTAGATTGTAGCAACGAGTCGATGGTATAACTTACCCTCGAAGATTCCAAAGCGTTTAACGAGAGCGGATTCTCGTGGGTGATGTAGTCGTACTCTTCCCGATCTCAAGATCGTAGAGCGATCCTTCCAGCCACGTTCCGCAGCCCCTCAATGGTCACATCGTTCGGTACTCGGCGAAGACCTTCCTCTCCCTTGTTCCAAAGTGCGGAGGTTGTAGCACTCTCCTCGCGATTCGCTGACAACGGTGGTACCGGAAGTAGAGGGAGATCCCAGGCTTCGCTTAAGCCGGCGAGTATGGTGGAGCTTATGAGAGAGGCTATTAGTGGTCTAGTAATTAGACACACCAATTAGAAGGCTCTAAACCAATTAGAAGGCTCTAAACCTGGCTAAAGCAATTAGAAGCTCTAAACCAAAGCGGCTCTAAACCGGAGATCTAGAGTAGAAAGTTATGTGTCTATGGGAGCAGCCTGCCCTCCTTATATGGGAGGGGTCTTGGCTTGGCCAGGGAGGGAGGAGTCCCTCCCAACTCGCCTAGGGCTGGCGGCCGCCTGGAGGAGTCCAACTCCTCCTCGGGTTGGTTCCAACTCCTTGCTTGTTTCCCACAGTTTCTTGTTTTGGCGGTTTGACTTTCAAACTGGACATTTGACTTTATGTTTTAGGATTAAATTTAATCCTTTATTTGGGACAACAAGAACACTTAGTACATGATGCAATCATTCAATGAGCAATGACACATTCATGTACCTCCCCGAGTCTTGGGACAATCCGGAACCTTCTAGAACATTCCCGATGAAAACAGGAATCATTCCCGAACTCAAACGGACTTTCCTTATATGAATCTTATTCTCCGGACCATTCCGGATCACCTCGTGATATCCGGATCCCATCGAGACTCGAACAACATTCGGTCTCTTTCTCATAATACCATAACTACTCAAACAACGTCGAATCCTTAAGTGTGTCTCCCTACGGTTCGTGAATTATGCGGACATGATCGAGACACTTCTCCGAACAATAACCAATAGAGGAATCTGAAATTCATATGGCTCCCACATATTTCTACGATTACTGCGATCGAATGAACCACTTACATACGATACCAATTTCCCTTTGTCTCACGATATGTTACTTACACGAGGTTATGATCGTCGGTATCTCGCATACCTAGTTCAACCTCGTTCTTGATAAGTACTCTTTTCGTTCCGTGATATGTGATCCCTTGTGACCAAGTCACATGCTTGCAAGCTAATTGGATGACATTCCACCGAGAGGGCCCAGTATATCTATCCGTCATGTGGATGGACAAATCCCTCTTGATCCATGTGTTTCAACCAATACTTTCCGAACACTTAATGCCACCTTTATAGCCACCCAGTTACGGTGTGGTGTTTGATGTCATCAAAGCATCCATCCGGTAAAGGTGATATGCATGATCTCATGGTCGAAGGAATTAGGTTACTATGTATCAGAAAGCATATAGCAATTGAACTAATGAAATGACTTGATCTTTATGCTACGCTTATCTATAGGAGTATGTCCACCATATCATTCTCCTAACGATATGATCTTGTTGTTGATAACATCTCAATGTTCATGATAGGGAAACCACAATCATTAATCAACCAACAAGCTAGTGAAGTATAGAGGCTATACTAGGGACTTCAAATTAAGTTTACAAAACACACAAGTATCAATGTTTCCTTGTTAATACTATTATAGCATGAATGTAAACATTTATCATAAACACAAAGATATAATAATAACTACATTTATTATTGCCTCTAGGGCATATCTCCAACAGTCTCCCACTTGCACTAGAGTCATCTAATCTAGATTACATGGTAATATACGAACACCCATGGCAGTTTGGTGTTGGTCATGTTTTGCCCCTGGAGAGGTTTAGTCAACGGATCCGCCACATTCAGATCTGTGTACTTTGCAAATCTTTATATCCCCATCTGGATATGTTCTCGAATAGCGTGAAAACGCAGCTTGATATCTTGACTTCTTGTGTGACCTTGGTTCTTGCGCATTGGCTATGGCGCCCATGTTATCACGATGAGATAGACATTGGGTCCAGCGACTTGGAACCACACCCAGCTCTGTAATGAACTCTTTCATCCATATCGCTTCTTGTGAAGCCTCCGGCGACCATGTATTCCGATTCGTTGAAGATCTTGCCACAACGCTTTGCTTTGCACTCCTCCAGCTAAGCGCTGCACCATTCAAAATAAATACGATCCGGATTGTGATTTAGAATCATCCGGATCGGTGTTCCAACTAGCATCGGTGTAACCATTAACAACGAGTTGTTCATCACCTCCATAAGAAAGAACCATATCCTTAGTTCTTCTCAAGTACTTAAGGATGTTTTTGACCGCTGTCCAATGATCCACTCCTGGATCACTTTGATATCTGCTAGTTAAACTAACAGCATATGCAATGTCGGGTCTAGTACATAGCATGGCATACATCAGAGATCCTATGGCTGAGGCATAGGGAGTCTTACTCATCCTTTCTCTATCTTCTGCCGTTGTCGGACTTTGAGTTTTACTCAAGGTCGTATTGGGCAACATGGGCAAGAACCCTTTCTTGCTATCTTCCATTCCAAACCTCTTTAGAACTTTGTCCAAATATGTACTGTGACAATGATATTTGGCGTTCGATCTATCTCTATAAATCTTTATGCCTAATATGTAAGTCGCTTCGCCAAGATCCTTCATTGAAAAACTATTATTCAAATATTCCTTGACACTATTAAGAAGGTCTACATCATTCCCAATCAATAATATGTCATCCACATACAGTATTAAGAATGCTCTGAGCTCCCACTCACTTTCTTGTAAATACAAGCTTCTCCATAAGTTTGTATAAAACCAAAACTTTGATTACCTTATCAAAACGTTGATTCCAACCGGATGCTTGCTTCAATCCATAGATGGACCGTTGAAGTTTGCATACCTTGTTAGCATCTATAGGATCGACAAAACCTTTGGGTTGCATCATATACAACTCTTCATCAATGTCTCCATTGAGGAATCTGTTTTGACATCCATCGCCATATCTCATAATCATAATATGCAGCGATTGCTAACATAATCCTCACAGACTTTAGCTTCGCTCTTGGTGAGAAAGTCTCATCGTAGTCAACTCCTTGAATTTGTCGAAACCCTTTTGCGACAAGTTGAGCTTTATAGATAACATTACCATCGACATCTGTTTTCTTCTTGAAAATCCATTTGTTCTCGACAGCCTTAAGCCATCCGTAAGTCCACCAAAGTCCATACTTGGTTTTCGTACATGGATCCAATCTCGGATTTCATGGCTTCTTGCCATTTATTGGAATCTGGCTCATCATCGCTTCCTCATATGTCTCGGGTCATCGGTGTTGTCCACCACCATGACATTCATAACGGAATCATACCAATGGAGTGGTACGAGTTCTCGTTGACCTCCGAGGCTCTGAGCAACTTCAGCGAAGTTTCATGATCATCATCATTAGCTTCCTCCCTTATTGGTGCAGGCACCACGGAACCTCTTCGGTCTTGCGCTACTCGCAATTCGAGAGAAGGTTCAACAACCTCGTCGAGTTCTACTTTCCTTCGGTCACTTCTTTCGAGAGAAATTCCTTCTCTAGAAAGGATCCATTCTTAACAACGAATGTTTTGCCTTCGGATCTATGATAGAAGGTATACCCAATAGTTTCCTTGGTATCCTATGAAGACGCATTTTCGCTTTGGGTTCAAGCTTGTCGGTGTAACTTCTTTACATAGGCCGCATCCCAAACTTTAAGGAGCGACAATTTAGGTTTCTTCCCAAACCATAATTCATACGGTGTCGTTTCAGCGGATTTAGACGGTGCCCTATTTAAAGTGAATGCGGCTGTTTCTAATGCATAACCCCAAAATGATAGCGGTAAATCTAAGTGACATCATAGAGCGAACCATATCTAAGAGAGTTCGATTCGACGTCGGACACACCATTACTGTTGTGGTGTTCCCGGTGTCAATTGTGAAAGTATTCCGCACTTCTTTAAATGCTCGCCAAACTCGTAACTTAGATATTCACCTCCACGATCGAGCGTAGAAATTTAATCTTCTTGTTACGTTGATTCTCTACCTCACTTTGAAACTCCTTAAACTTCTCGAAAGTTTCGGACTTATGTTTCATGAAATAGATATATCCATATCTACTCAAGTCATCCGTGAAGGTAAGAACATAACGATAACCACCAGCGTCGCTACACTCATTGGACCACACACATCGGTATGTATGATTTCCAATAAGTCCGTAGCTCGCTCCATCATACCGTAAAATGGAGTCTTAGTCATTTTCCCATCGACATGCTTCGCATCTTTCAAGTGATTCAAAATCAAGTGATTCAAGAAGTCCATCGAATGGAGTTTCTTCACGTTTCACTCGATGTGACCAAGACGACAAAGGCCACATATAGGTCGAATTAATTATCACTTGATATCAAGCGTTTAGCCTCAATGTTGTTGATATGTGTATTTCCACTATCGAGATTCAATAAGAATAGACCATCTATCAAAGGTGCATGCATAAAACATATTACTCATATAAATAGAACAACCATTATTCTCGATTTAAACAAGTAACCGTCTCGCAATAAACAAGATCCCGATATAATGTTCATGCTCAACGCAGCACCAAATAACAATTATTTAAGTATAAAACTAATCCCGATGGTAGATGAAGGGGTAGCGTCGACCGCGATCACATCAACCTTTGATCCGCTTTCCCACGCGCATCGTCACCTCGTTCTTCGCTAGCTTCCGTTTATTCGCAAAGACTGTTTCGAGTTACAAATATGAGCAACGAACCAAGATCAAATACCCAGCACTACTACAGTACTAGTGAGATACACATCAATAACATGTATATCGATATACCTTTCTTCTTGATGTTGCGTTCTTGAGATCCGCCAAGTACTTTGGGCAATTCCGCTTCGGTGACCTTCTCCTTGCGGTAAAAGCACTCGGTTTAGGCTTAGGTCCATTGGTCTTCTTCGTCGGCGTGGTAGCTTTCTTACCACCCTTCTTGAAGTGTCCTTTGCTTAGACTTGCCTTTCTTGAATTTGGTGGTCTTATTGACCAACAACACTTGGTGCTCTTTCTTGATCTCCACTTCGCAGATTTCAACATGGCAAAGAGTTCAGCAACGTCTTGTTCATGTTACGCATGTTGTAGTTCATCACAAAGTTCTTATAACTTGGTGGTAGTGATTGGAGGACACGGTAAATCCCCAAAGCATTAGGAATCACTATACCCAAGCTTTGAAGTTTGTTTGCGTGCCCGGACATCTTAAGCACATGCTCAGCGACGAGCTTCCCTCTTCCATCTTGCGGTTAAAGAACTTTTGAAGCCTCATAGCTTTCAATTGCCGCATGAGTCTCAAAATCAATTTGAGATCCTCGACAATATCATGTGGGTCTAACTCTTCAAACCTTTTAAAGCTCGATTCTAAACCATACAAGATAGCACCTTGAACTATGGAGTACTGATTCTTCCGAGCGAGGTAAACATTCTTTACTTCATCGGGCGGTGGGCTGCAGTGGGTCACCCGGTGCATCCAGCACATAGGTTAAATTACCGGCTGTGAGGACAATCCTCAAATTGAGGAACCAATCAGCGAAGTTGCTTCAATTGTTTTGCAACTTTTCTTTCTCGAGGAATGCATTAAAATGTATGGTAGTGGCTGCCATTGATATACAACATATTTGCAATAGTTTAGACTAAGTTTATGACAAATTGAGTTCAAATTAATAATAAAATTAAACTAGGTGAACTCCACTCAAAACAACATCCCTCACATTGTTTTAGTGATCACACGAACCAAATCCACTACATCAACACCGATCATCACGAGAGTTGATATAGTTTCAATGGCGAACAATCATCATGTTCATCATATCTACTATCGATTCATGCTTTACCTTTCGGTAATCCGTGTTCGAGACCATTTACGTACATGCTAGGCTCGTCAAGATCAAACCTTAGTTTACGCATGAGCAAATCTGGCTTGCTCACGTTGTATACACTTGAAGAATCTATCACACGATCATCACGTGGTGCTCAAACAACAAGCTTTAGCAACGGTGCTAACTAAGGAGAACACTTTATGATTTGAAATTGATGTGCATGAGGGATCATCTTATAATGCTACCGTCTACTAAGCAATACAAGATGCATAAAGGATTAACATCACATGCAATTCAATATATATGTGATATGATATGGCCTTTCTTCTTCGTGCCTCCGATCTCCATCTTCAAGCACGAACATGATCTCCATCATCACCCGATTGCATCAAGGTCAATGGCGCTTCTCCATGGTTGTCGTCCACGGTTTCAACTATTACAACTACTTTGAATAGACACATGGTCTTAACATAAATTAAAGACAACCATATGGCTCGCGGTTGTCGACTTACAATAAGGAACATTGCATACATCAAATATAATCACAATCATGGTCATATCACATCATCGCACACCGCAAAACAAAGTTAGGCGCTTCTACTTTCTTTGCATATTTTACGTGGTTTGGGCTTTCAATAAGTGTCGTTCTAACTTACGAACAAGAACCACAACATTGATACTAGCATTGTTGATCACCCGTTGTAAATTGGATCTTAACTATGCTAGGAGAAACATGCACCATAAAGCCACTTATGCAATACAAGTTACATGTCAAGCGTGGAGCAAGTCTCATGAACGATGTCATGTAAGGTTAGCCCGGCCGCTTCATCCCAACATACCGCAAGATGCAAAGTACACAAAAGCAATCTACAATAAGAGCATCAACGCCCACAATGACCATTGTGTTCTACTCTGCAACAGATCTACATATAGACACGGCTCGATACCACTGAGGGGTTCGTAGCATGGAAAACAAAAATTTTCTATCGCATACAAACAAACAAGCCAAGATCTATCTACTAGATTGTAGCAACGAGTCGATGGTATAACTTACCCTCGAAGATTCCAAAGCGTTTAACGAGGATTCTCGTGGGTGATGTAGTCGTACTCTTCCCGATCTCAAGATCGTGTGACGATCCTTCCAGCGCCCCGTTCGGCAGCGCTCCTTGATCGGTCACACGTTGATTTTCGTGAAGACCTTCCTCTCCCTTGTTCCGGCAATGGAGGTTGTAGCACTCTCCTCGCGATTCCGGCTGCCTGGCGTGGTACCTAAGTAGAGGGAGATCCGCGAGCCGCCTTAAGCGGTGCGAGTATGGTGGAGCTTATGAGAGGCTATTAGTGGTCTAGTAATTAGACACACCAATTAGAAGGCTCTAAACCAATTAGAAGGCTCTAAAGTGGCTAAAGCAATTAGAAGCTCTAAACCAAAACGGCTCTAACCGGAGATCTAGAGTAGAAAGTTATGTGTCTATGGGAGCACTGCCCCTCCTTATATGGGAGGGGTCCTTGGCCTTGAGGAGGGAGGAGTCCCTCCCCAACTCGGCCTAGGGCTGGCAAACTGGAGGTCAACTCCTCCTCCAGTTGTTCCAACTCCTCTTGCTTGTTTCCCACGGTTTCTTGTTTTGGCGGTTTGACTTTCAATGGACATTTGACTTTTATGTTTTAGGATTCAATTTAATCCTTTATTTGGGACAGCAAGAACACTTAGTACATGATGCAATCATTCAATGAGCAATGACACATTCATGTACCCTTCCCCAGTCTTGGGACAATCCGAACCTTCTAGAACATTCCCGATGAAAACAGGAATCATTCCGAACTCAAAGCGGGACTTTCCTTATATGAATCTTATTCTCGGACCATTCCGGATCACCTCGTGATATCCGGATCCCATCGAGACTCGAACAACATTCGGTCTCTTTCTCATAATACCATAACTACTCAAACAACGTCGAATCCTTAAGTGTGTCTCCCTACGGTTCGTGAATTATGCGGACATGATCGAGACACTTCTCCGAACAATAACCAATAGAGGAATCTGGAAATTCATATGGCTCCACATATTTCTCGATTACTGCGTCGAATGAACCACTTATACGATACCAATTTCCCTTTGTCTCACGATATGTTACTTACCGAGGTTATGATCGTCGGTATCTCTGCATACCTAGTTCAACCTCGTTGATAAGTACTCTTTTCGTTCCGTGATATGTGATCCCTTGTGACCAAGTCACATGCTTGCAAGCTAATTGGATGACATTCCACGGAGGGCCAGTATATCTATCCGTCATGTGGATGGACAAATCCCACTCTTGATCCATGTGTTTCAACCAATACTTTCCGAACACTTAATGCCACCTTTATAGCCACCCGATTCACGGTGTGGTGTTTGATGTCATCAAAGCATCCATCCGGTAAAGGTGATATGCATGATCTCATGGTCGAAGGAATTAGGTTACTATGTATCAGAAAGCATATAGCAATTGAACTAATGAAATGACTTGATCTTTATGCTACGCTTATCTATAGGAGTATGTCCACCATATCATTCTCCTAACGATATGATCTTGTTGTTGATAACATCTCAATGTTCATGATAGGGAAACCACAATCATTAATCAACCAACAAGCTAGTGAAGTATAGAGGCTATACTAGGGACTTCAAATTAAGTTTACAAAACACACAAGTATCAATGTTTCCTTGTTAATACTATTATAGCATGAATGTAAACATTTATCATAAACACAAAGATATAATAATAACTACATTTATTATTGCCTCTAGGGCATATCTCCAACACAAACATCTTTCTTATGCAAAGCATACCAATGTTTAAGAAAGGACAACTTGGGTTTTATCCCAAACCATAACTTTATATGGTGTCATTTCAACGGATTATGATGAAGCTCTTTTCAGTGGAAAAACGGTAATCTCTAAAGCTTTTAATCTTTAAAATATAATGGCAGTTTTATAAATTATACCTTTGATCTTACCATGTCAAACAAGGTTTAATTACATATCTCGAACGCTCCATACACTTATGGTGTTTCGGGAAAATGCAAATCCACGGAACGATTCCTTAAATCTTAGGTATTATGCTAAACTTGTGACTTAAATATTTTCCTTTATGATCTTATCATAAACTATTCATATTCTTGTTACAATGATTTTGCACTTCATCTTGAAAATCATTGAACTTTTCAAATATTTCACACTTCATCCTCATTAAGTAAATATTCATATATTCACTCAAATTTTCGGAGAAGGCATATGAAGTTGAAATCCACGCTCTTGACTACACATAATGGACTTGTACAACAATATGTACAAATTCAATAAGCTAGTCTTTCCTTCCTTTTGGCCTATGAGCGAAGTTTCAATTATCTCTAGGAAAGTTTCACAAGCGTCATTTGATCAAAAACGAAGACTCCAAAATTCCATCCACATGGAGTTTCTTCATGTTTTCTTTCCATTATAATTTAAGCGATGTCACTTCCTAAGTGATCTTTTCAATCAATTTGTCTTCGACATTTTAGCACTAGTTTTATGGATGTGATTTATCCAACGAGATTTGTGAATCATCCATCTTTTATGGATTCTGACAATTATTTGAACAACCCTTTTGTTCTCATAATACTGATAAAACAAATCTTGAAGGCAAGCTTTGATGTTTAACGAGCAACACAATAACCCTTTATTTGTTCTCGATGAACATCATCACATATTCTTTTGCAAGTTACTTAGGCCATTGTAGTTCATGAATTGTGTTGTTTCGTATGACGATTCACACCAACAAATTCAGTATTAAATACTTAAGAACCACATTGTTTAATAAGCAAAGAATATAGCCATAACATGTATATCATCCATATACTTAAACTGAACAATTCTGCTCTTTTCTTTTCTGCCATATATTTATGAGATTCTCTTTCAGTATTTCCTTTTCTGTTTGAAAGAATCTATCAATATCAATAGTGGAGTCATACATATGACATATAGTCCAAAAAGCGTGTATAGTTAAATACCAATGTCTTTGGACTTGCACTTTGAAGTAGATCACCATCATCAAATGTTTGGTGTTCTTTCAAATTCCTTTCTTTAGTAATCTCTTGGTGTAGTAAATATTTTACCTACATCAAATATTCACCCTTATTATGGAATTATCCATGATCAAGCTACTATTAGCTTGTAACAGTGAATCGTGAGTATAATGTTGCTCTCCCAAAAACTTTTGGAGGTTTAGGACAACTAGTGTCTCCAACCTTTTGCAAATTCTCATCAAATATGAGAACATGACTTTAGTCATATTATACTCTATCATGTTGCAGCAAAACGTTTGAGATATCACAATATCTTCCACAAATCATGGTTTACGAAACTCTTTCGGATCCTTAGATAACCTTGATATTAGGAGAATCCTTTGAATATCAAGAATCATGGAGACAAACATGATACTTATATACTAACACTTGGAATTGTTACTCTTGATTTAATACTAATTATTAAACTTCATGGAGTGCTTAGGAACTTCTTGAAAGTTTGCAATAGGACTTTTAAACTTTAGATTAACACTTCAAAACAATACGATACCAGTTAGTAAAGTAACTAACGAAATTCTATAGTTCTATCATCTCAATTATAACTAAGCGTAAGGTGGTAGCGGATGCCAATGACTACAACAACTATGCAAATTCACTTTGATTTAGTTTATGATAAATTGAGTTCTAATTAATAATTAAATTAATCTAGGTGAACTCCACTCAAAACAATATCCCTCACATTGTTTTAGTGATCACACGAACCAAATCCACCACATCAAAACCGATCATCACGAGTGTTGATATAGCTTCAACGGCGAACAATCAACATGTTCATCATATCTACTATATGACTCATGCTCTACCTTTCGGTAATCCGTGTTCACGAGGCCATGTACATACATGCTAGGCTCGTCAAGATCAAACCTTAGCTACCGCATAAGCCGTCTGGCTTGCACGTTGTATACACTGCGGGATCTAACACACCGATCATCACGTGGTGCTTGAAACAACAAGCTTTAGCAGCGGTGCTAACTAAGGGTGAACACTTTATGACTTGAAATTCATGTGCATGAGGATCATCTTATAATGCTACCGCGTCTACTAAGCAATACAAGATGCATAAAGGATTAACATCACATGCAATTCATAATATGTGATATGATATGGCCTTTCTTCTTTGTGCTCCTGATCTCCATCTTCAAGCACAAACATGATCTCCATCATCACCGGCATTGCATCAAGGTCAATGCCGCTTCTCCATGGTTGTCATCCACCGGCTTCAACTATTACAACTACTTTGAATAGACAGCGTGTCTTAACATAAATTAAAGACAACCATATGGCTCCTGGTTGCGAACTTACAATAAGGAACATTGCATACATCAAATATAATCACAATCATGGCCATACCACATCATTGCACCCACCGCAAAACAAAGTTAGACGCCTCTACTTTCTTTGCATATTTTACGTGGTTTGGGGCTTTCAATAAGTGTCGTTCTAACTTACGAACAAGAACCACAACATTGATACTAGTATTTTTAATCACCCGTTGTAAATTGGATCTTAACTATGCTAGGAGAAAGCCGCATAAAGCCACTTATGTAATACTAGTTGCATGTCAAGCGTGGAGCAAGTCTCATGAACGATGTCATGTAAGGTTAG
The DNA here is from genome assembly GCA_030063025.1 of Avena longiglumis. NCBI lineage: Eukaryota > Viridiplantae > Streptophyta > Magnoliopsida > Poales > Poaceae > Avena > Avena longiglumis. Next base: position 1,454,978 of record CP125978.1, read on the forward strand.
CCGGGCACTTCATCCCAACATACATAAGATACAAAGTACACAAGAAGCAATCAATAATAAAAGCATCAACGCCCATGACCATTGTGTTCTACTCGTCAGGCAGATCTACATATAGACACGGCTCTGGTACCACCGTAGGGGTTCGTAGCATGGAAAACAAAAATTTCTATCGCATACAAACAAGCCAAGATCTATCTACTAGATTGTAAGCAGTCGATGGTATAACTTACCCTCGAAGATTCCAAAGTGTTTAACGAGGCGGATTCTCGTGGGTGATGTAGTCGTCTCTTCCGATCTCAAGATCGTAGCGATCCTTCGCCACGTTAAGCGGCGCTTCATGATCGGTCCACGTTCGGTTGACGAAGACCTTCCTCTCCCTTGTTCCCGAGCGGAGGTTGTAGCACTCTCCTCGCGATTCCGGCAGCGTAATGCTGGGAAGTAGAGGGAGATCCGCAAACTTCGCCTTAAGCGGTGCAGTATGGTGGAGCTTATGAGAGAGGCTATTAGTGGTCTAGTAATTAGACACACCAATTAGAAGGCTCTAAACCAATTAGAAGGCTCTAAACCTGGCTATAGCAATTAGAAGCTCTAAACCAAACGGCTCTAACGGAGGTAGAAGATAGGAACTTGTGTGTTCTAGGAGGAGCCTGCCCTCCTTTTATAGTGGGGAGGCGGCCAGGAGAGTCCCTCCCAAGTGCCTTGGGCTGGGCGCCGGCTTGGAGGTGGGACTCCTCCTCCAAGTTGGTTCCAACTCCTCTTGCTTGTTTCCCAGTTTCCTTTCCCAGTTTCTGTTTTAGCCGTTTGACTTTCAAACTAGCAATTTGACTTTCATGTTTTGGAACCAAGAACACTTAGTACATGATGCAATCATTCAATGACACACTCATGTACCCTCCCAGTCTTGGGACAATCCGGAACCTTCTAGAACATTCCGATGAAAACACGGAATCATTCCGAACTCAAAGGACTTTCCTTATATGAATCTTATTCTCGGATCATTCCGGATCACCTCGTGATATCCGGATCCCATCGAGACTCGAACAACATTCGGTCTCTTTCTCATAATACCATAACTACTCAAACAACGTCGAATCCTTAAGTGTGTCTCCCTACGGTTCGTGAATTATGCGGACATGATCGAGACACTTCTCCGAACAATAACCAATAGAGGAATCTGGAAATTCATATGGCTCCCACATATTTCTCGATTACTTTGCGATCGAATGAACCACTTACATACGATACCAATTTCCCTTTGTCTCACGATATGTTACTTATCCGAGGTTATGATCGTTGGTATCTCTGCATACCTAGTTCAACCTCTCGTTCTTGAAGTACTCTTTTCGTTCGTGATATGTGATCCCTTGTGACCAAGTCACATGCTTGCAAGCCAATTGGATGACATTCCACCGAGAGGGACGAGTATATCTATCAAGTCATGTGGATGGACAAATCCACTTTTGATCCATGTGTTTCAACCAATACTTTCGAACACTCATTGCCACCTTTATAGCCACCCTGTTACGGTGTGGTGTTTGATGTCATCAAAGCATCCATACGGTAAAGGTGATATGCATGATCTCATGGTCGAAGGAATTAGGTTACTATGTTTCAGAAAGCATATAGCAATTGAACTATTGAAATGACTTGATCTTTATGCTACGCTTATCTATAGGAGTATGTCCATCACATCATTCTCCTAATGATATGATCCTGTTGTTAATAACATCTCAATGTTCATGATCAGGAAACCATGATCATATATTAATCAACAAGCTAGTTTAATAAGAGGCTTTACTAGGGACTCTTATTTTAGTTTACAAATCACACAATTATTAATGTTTCCGGTTAATACAATTATAGCATGGTATGTAAACATTTATCATAAATGTGAAGATATGATAATAACCACTTTATTATTGCCTCTTGGGCATATCTCCAACACCTTGAACCCAAAAAACGTGGGCAATAGCTCATGAAAACGGTCATAAAACACAAAAAGACGAGTTTTTGATCAAAACTCTAAACATGTAAATCGCCATGGAACCCCAAAACTGTGGGCAATAGCTCATGCAAATTTCCATAAAACGCAAAAAATGACGAGTTTTTGGTCATAACTCTTAAACATATAAATCACCTTGGAACCCAAAACTATGGTCAATAGCCCATGAAAAAGGCCATAAAAAGCAAAAGCTACAACTTTTTGGGCATACCTCTCAAACATGTAAATCGCCCTTGAACCCCAAAACCATGGGCAATAGCTCATGAAAACGGTCATAAAACGCAAAAAGACTAGTTTTTGGTCATAACTCTAAAACATCTGAATCACCCTGGAACCGAAAACTATGGGCAATAGCTCATGAAAACGGCCATAAAATGCAAAAACGACGAGTTTTTGGTCATACCTCTTAAAGATGTAAATCGCCCTAGAACCCTTGAACTATGGGCAATAGCTCATGAAAACGGCAATAAAAAGAAAAAACTACGACTTTTTGGTCATACCTCTCAAACATGTAAATCGCCCTTGAACCCAAAAACCGTGGGCAATAGCTCATGAAAACGGTCATAAAACACAAAAAGACGAATTTTTGGTCATACCTCTCAAACATGTAAATCGCCCTGGAACCCGAAAATTGTGGGCAATAACTCATGAAAATGTCCATAAAACGCAAAAAAGACGAGTTTTTGGTCATATCTCTAAAATATATAAATCATCCTGGAACCCAAAACTATGGGTAATAGCTCATGAAAACGGCCATAAAATGCAAAAACGACGAGTTTTTGGTCTTACCTCTCAAACATGTAAATCGCCCTTGAACCCCAAAACTATGGGCAATAGCACATGAAAACGGCCATAAAATGCAAAAACGATGAGTTTTTGGTTATACCTCTCAAAGATGTAAATCGCCCTAGAACCCCTAAACTATGGGCAATAGCTCATGAAAACGGTCATAAAACGCAAAAAGACGAGTTTTTGCTCATACTCCCAAACATGTAAATTTCCCTGGAACCCCAAAACGGTGGGCAATAGCTCATGAAAACGGCCATAAAATGCAAAAAAGACGAGTTTTTGGTCATAAGTCTAAAACATGTAAATCGCCCTAGAAATCCTAAACCGTGGGCAATAGCTCATGAAAACGGCAAGACAAAAGAAAAAACTACGACTTTTTGGTCATCCCTCTCAAACATGTAAATCGCCCTAGAAACCCTAAATCGTGGGCAATAGCTCATGAAAACGGCAATAAAAAGCAAAAGGTACGACTTTTTGGGCATACCTCTCAAACATGTAAATCGCCCTTGAACCCAAAAACCGTGGGCAATAGCTCATGAAAACGGTCATAAAACACAAAAAGACAATTTTTTGGTCATACCTCTCAAACATTCAAACATGTAAATCGCCCTGGACCCCTAAACTATGGGAAATAGCTCATGAAAATGGCCATAAAAAGAAAAAACGTTGAGTTTATGGTCATACTTCTCAAAGATGTAAATCGCCCTAAACCCCCTAAACTGTGGGCAACAGCTCAAGAAAACGGCCATCAAAAGTAAAAAATACGACTTTTTGGTCATACCTCTCAAACATGTAAATCGCCCTAGAACCCCAAAACTATGGGCAATAGCTCATGAAAATGGCTATACGATGCTAAAAATAAGAATTTTTAGTTATAAGTTTGATACATGTAAATCGCCCTAGAACCACAAAACATTGGGCAATAGCTCATTAAAACTACCATAAAAAGCAAAAACGAGGAGGTTTTTTTCATACCTCTCAAACATGTAAATTGCCCTGGAACCCCTAAGCTATGGGCAATTGCTCATGAAAATTTCCATAAAACGCAAAAAGACGGGGTTTTGCTTATACCTCCCAAACATGTAAATCGCCGTAGAACACAAAAACTGTGGGCAATAGCTCATGAAAATGTCCATAGAACACAAAAACGATGACTTTGTTTGGAATATACCTCTCAAACATGTAAATTGCAATGGAACCCTAAAACTATGGGCAATAACTCATGAAAATGCTCATAAGACGATAAAAAGAAGAATTTTTATCCATAAATTTGAAACATGTAAATCGCCCTGGAACCCGAAAACTATGGGCAATAACTCATGAAAATGTCCATAAAACGCAAAAAAGACGAGTTTTTGGTCATATCTCTAAAATATATAAATCATCCTGGAACCCAAAACTATGGGTAATAGCTCATGAAAACGGCCATAAAATGCAAAAACGACGAGTTTTTGGTCTTACCTCTCAAACATGTAAATCGCCCTTGAACCCCAAAACTATGGGCAATAGAACATGAAAACGGCCATAAAATGCAAAAACGATGAGTTTTTGGTTATACCTCTCAAAGATGTAAATCGCCCTAGAACCCCTAAACTATGGGCAATAGCTCATGAAAACGGTCATAAAACGCAAAAAGACGAGTTTTTGCTCATACTCCCAAACATGTAAATTTCCCTGGAACCCCAAAACTGTGGGCAATAGCTCATGAAAACGGCCATAAAATGCAAAAAAGACGAGTTTTTGGTCATAAGTCTAAAACATGTAAATCACCCTGGAACCCAAAACTATGGGCAATAGCTCATGAAAACGGCCATAAAATGCAAAAACGACGAGTTTTTGGTCATCCCTCTCAAACATGTAAATCGCCCTAGAAACCCTAAACCGTGGGCAATAGCTCATGAAAACGGCAATAAAAAGCAAAAACTACGACTTTTTGGGCATACCTCTCAAACATGTAAATCGCCCTTGAACCCAAAAACCGTGGGCAATAGCTCATGAAAACGGTCATAAAACACAAAAAGACAAATTTTTGGTCATACCTCTCAAACATTCAAACATGTAAATCGCCCTAGACCCCTAAACTATGGGAAATAGCTCATGAAAATGGCATAAAAAGAAAAAACGATGAGTTTTTGGTCATACTTCTCAAAGATGTAAATCGCCCTAAACCCCCTAAACTGTGGGCAACAGCTCAAGAAAACGGCCATCAAAAGTAAAAAATACGAATTTTTGGTCATACCTCTCAAACATGTAAATCACCCTAGAACCCCAAAACTATGGGCAATAGCTCATGAAAATGGCTATACGACGCTAAAAATAAGAATTTTTAGTTATAAGTTTGATACTTGTAAATCGCCCTAGAACCCCAAAACATTGGGCAATAGCTCATTAAAACTACCATAAAAAGCAAAAACGAGGAGTTTTTGGTCATACCTCTCAAACATGTAAATTGCCCTGGAACCCCTAAGCTGTGGGCAATTGCTCATGAAAATAGCCATAAAACGCAAAAAGACGGGGTTTTGCTTATACCTCCCAAACATGTAAATCGCCCTGGAACACAAAAACTGTGGGCAATAGCTCATGAAAATGTCCATAGAACACAAAAACGACGACTTTTTTTGGAATATACCTCTCAAACATGTAAATTGCAATGGAACCCTAAAACTATGGGCAATAACTCATGAAAATGCTCATAAGACGATAAAAAGAAGAATTTTTATCCATAAATTTGAAACATGTAAATCGCCCTGGAACCCGAAAACTATGGGCAATAACTCATGAAAATGTCCATAAAACACAAAAAAGACGAGTTTTTGGTCATATCTCTAAAATATATAAATCATCCTGGAACCCAAAACTATGGGTAATAGCTCATGAAAACGGCCATAAAATGCAAAAAAGACGAGTTTTTGGTCTTAGCTCTCAAACATGTAAATCGCCCTTGAACCCCTAAACTGTGGGACATATGTGATGAAAACGACCATAAAAAGCAAAAACTACGACTTTTTGGTCATACCTCTCAGACATGTAAATAGCCCTAGAACCCCAAAACTATGGGCCATAACTCATGAAAATAGCCATAAAACGCAAAAAGACGGGGTTTTGCTCATACCTCTCAAACATGTAAATCGACCTGGAACCCCTAAATTGTGGGAAATAGCTCATGAAAACGGCCATAAAAAGCAAAAACTATGACTTTTTGGTCATACCTCTCAAACATGTAAATCGCCCTTGAACCCACAAACCATGGGCAATAGCTCATGAAAACGGTCATAAAACACAAAAGACGAGTTTTTGATCATAACTCTAAAACATGTAAATCGCCCTGGAACCCCAAAAAATTGGGTAATAGCTCATGAAAACGGCCATAAAATCAAAAAAAAACGATGACTTTTTGGTCATACCTCTCAAACATGTAGATTTCCCTAGAACCCCAAAACTATGGGCAATAACTCATGAAAATGGCCATATGACGCTAAAAAGTGGGCAATAGCTCACTTTTAGTTATAAATTTGAACCTTGTAAATCGCCCTAGAACCCCAAAACAGTGGGCAATAGCTCATTAAAACGACCATAAAAAGTAAAAACGACGAGTTTTTGGCCATACCTCTCAAACATGTAAATCGCCCTCGAACCCCTAAGCTGTGGGAAATTGCTCATGAAAACGACCATAAAAAGCAAAAACTACGACTTTTTGGGCATACCTCTCAAACATGTAAATAGCCCTAGAACCCCAAAACTATGGGCAATAACTCATGAAAATAGCCATAAAACGCAAAAATACGGGGTTTTGCTCATACCTCCCCAACATGTAAATCGCCCTAGAACCCCAAAACTATGGGCAATAGCGCATGAAATGTCCATGAAACTTAAAAAGACAAGTTTTTGCTTATACCTCTCAAACATGTAAATCGCCCTAGAACACAAAAACTATGGGCAATAGCTCATGAAAATGTCCATAGAACACAAAAACGACGACTTTTTTTGGACTATACCTCTCAAACATGTAAATTGCCTGGAACCCCAAAACTATGGGCAATAACTCATGAAAATGCCCATAAGACGATAAAAAGAAGAATTTTTATCCATAAATTTGAAACATGTAAATCGCCCTGGAACCCGAAAACCGTGGGCAATAGCTCATGAAAACGGTCATAAAACTCAAAAAGACTAGTTTTTGGTCATAACTCTAAAACATGTAAATCACCTTGGAACCCAAATATGGGCAATAGCTCATGAAAATGGCCATAAAATGCAAAAACGACGAGTTTTTGGTCATACCTCTCAAAGATGTAAATCGCCCTAGAACCCTTGAACTATGGGAATAGCTCATGAAAACGGCAATAAAAAGCAAAAACTACGACTTTTTGGGCATACCTCTCAAACATGTAAATCGCCCTTGAACCCAAAAAACGTGGGCAATAGCTCATGAAAACGGTCATAAAACACAAAAAGACGAGTTTTTGATCATAACTCTAAACATGTAAATCGCCCTGGAACCCCAAAACTGTGGGCAATAGCTCATGAAAATTTCCATAAAACGCAAAAAAAAGACGAGTTTTTGGTCATAACACTAAAACATATAAATCACCTTGGAACCCAAAACTATGGTCAATAGCTCATGAAAATGGCCATAAAAAGCAAAAGCTACAACTTTTTGGGCATACCTCTCAAACATGTAAATCGCCCTTGAACCCCAAAACCGTGGGCAATAGCTCATGAAAACGGTCATAAAACGCAAAAAGACTAGTTTTTGGTCATAACTCTAAAACATGTAAATCACCCTGGAACCCAAAACTATGACCAATAGCTCATGAAAACGGCCATAAAATGCAAAAACGACGAGTTTTTGGTCATACCTCTCAAAGATGTAAATCGACCTAGAACCCCAAAACTATAGGCAATAGCTCATAAAAACGACCATAAAAGCAAAAAAAACGATGACTTTTTGGTCATACCTCTCAAACATGTAAATTTCCATAGAACCCCAAAACTATGGGAAATAACTCATGAAAATGGCCATAGGACACTAAAAATAAGAATTTTGAGTTATAAATTTCAAACTTGTAAATCGCCCTAGAACCCCAAAACAGTGGGCAATAGCTCATTAAAACGAGCATAAAAAGCAAAAACGACGAGTTTTTGGCCATACCTCTCAAACATGTAATCCACCCTGGAACCCCTAAGCTATGGGAAATTGCTCATGAAAACCACCATAAAAAGCAAAAACTACGACTTTTTGGTCATACCTCTCAAACATGTAAATAGCCCTAGAACCCCAAAACTATGGGCAATAACTCATGAAAATAGCCATAAAACGCAAAATGACGGGGTTTTTCTCATACCTCCCCAACATGCAAATCGCCCTAGAACCCCAAAACTATGGGCAATAGCTCATGAAAATGTCCATGAAACTTAAAAAGACAAGTTTTTGCTTATACCTACCAAACATGTAAATCACCCTAGAACACAAAAACTATGGGAAATAGCTAATGAAAATGTCCATAGAACACAAAAACGACGACTTTTTTTGGACTATACCTCTCAAACATGTAAATTGCCCTGGAACCCCAAAACTATGGGCAATAACTCATGAAAATGCCCATAAGATGATAAAAAGAAGAATTTTTATCCATAAATTTGAAACATGTAAATCATACGGAACCCGAAAGCTGTGGCAATAAGCGATGAAAATATCCATAAAGCATAAAAAAGCGAGTTTTTGGTCATAACTCTAACATATATAAATCATCTTGGAACCCAAAACTATGGGTAAT
>CP125978.1:1463645-1553687 GCA_030063025.1 Avena longiglumis
AAACTATAGACAATACCTCATGAAAACGGACATAAAACACAAAGAAACACAAGTGTTTGGTGATTCCCACAAACATGTTATGGTCGTTGTAAATAGCCTTAGAACCCCCAAATTGTGGGCAATAAAACACAAAAAAGACGAGCTTTATGCCAGATTTACCAGACATGTAAATTTCGAACCCCAAAAAATATGGGCAATGACTCATGAAAATGTCCATAAAATGCAAAAAGACGAAGTTTTGTCATAATCAAACATGTAAATCGCCCTAGAACCCCAAAAACACTGTAATAGCTCATTAAAACAGCCATAAACGCAAAACCGACTAGTTTTTGGTCATAACTCAAAAACATGAAATTGCATACGAACACAAAATTGTGGGAAATAACTTATGAAAAGGCCATAAATGCAAAACGAAGTTTTTGGTCATACCTCTCAAACTTTTAAATCGCCTGAACCCCAAAACTATGGGCAATAGCTCATGAAAACGACCTTAAAAAAAAAACAAGAACTTTTGGGCATACCTCTCATACATGTAAATCGCCCTAGAACCTCAAAACTGTGGGCAATAGCTATGAAACTGCCATAAAACAAAACGAGAACTTTTGGTCATACCTCTCAAACATGTAAACCTCCTCGAACCCCAAAACTATGGGCAATAACTCATGAAAATGGCCATAAACGCTAAAAGATGATTTTTGGTCATAACTCAAAACAAGTAAATCGCTTGAACCCAAAACTATGGCCAATAACTCATGAAAACGGCCATAAATGCAGACGACGGTTTTTTGGTCATACCTCTCAAACATGTAAATCACCGAACCCCAAAACGATGGGAAGTAACTCATGAAATGGCGATAAACGCAAAAGGATGAGTTTTGGTGATATCTAAAACATGTAAATCGCCTCGAACCCAATAACTGGGCAATAGCTCATGAAAACCGCCATAAAAAAGCAAAACGATGTCTTTTGTCATAACTCCGATATGTAAATCGCTTAGAACCCCAAACTGTAAGTAGCTCATGAAAATGGCCATAAACGCAAAACGACGAAGCTTTTGCACTCCCAAACAAATAAATCGCTCGACCCCAAAACTATTGGAAATAGCTCATGAAAATGGCCATAAAAGACAAAATGCCGAGTTTTGCTTACCTCCCAAACAAATAAATCGCCTGAACACCAAAAGCGCAAGAACTCATGAAAATGGCCATAAAATGCAAAAAGACGAAGTTTTTGGTTATAGTCAAACATGTAAATCTCTTGGAACCCCAAAACTGGGAAATATCTCATGAAAACGTCCATAAAAAGAAAAAAACGATGCCTTTTGGTCATAACTCTCAAACATGTAAATCGCCCTAGAACCCCAAAACCGTAGGCAATAGCTTAGTAAAATGGCCATAAAACGCAAAAATGACGACTTTTTAGTCATAAGTCAAACACTTATCGTTTATTAGGATCATTATAAATCACCCTAGAACCTAAAAACTACGGGCAAGAACTCGTGAAAATGGCCATAAGACGCGAAAATAATTAGTTTTTGGTCATAATTCTAAATCAAATCTTGGGCCTTCGTGGCCATGCATTACCCCTTGGAACAAGAAAACTATAGACAATACCTCATGAAAACGGACATAAAACACAAAGAAACACAAGTTTTTGGTGATTCCCACAAACATGTATAAGGTATTATGGTCGTTGTAATTAGCCTTAGAACCCCAAATCAGGGCAATAAAACACAAAAAGACGAGCTTTATGCCAGATTACTGTAGACATGTAAATTCTCGAACCCCAAAAAATATGGGCAATGACTCATGAAAATGTCCATAAATGCAAAAAGACGAAGTTTTTGTCATAATCGAAACATGTAAATCGCCTAGAACCCCAAAAACTGTGTAATAGCTCATTAAAACAGCCATAAACGCAAACCGACTAGTTTTTGGTCATAACTCAAAAACATGAAATTCGCACCTAACACAAAATTGTGGGAAATAACTTATGAAAAAGGCCATAAATGCAAAACGACGAGTTTTGGTCATACCTCTCAAACTTTTAAATCGCCTCGAACCCCAAAACTATGGGCAATAGCTCATGAAAACGATAAAAGAAAAAAACAAGAACTTTTGGGCATACCTCTCATACATGTAAATCGCCTAAAACCTCAAAACTGGGCAATAGTCAGAAACTGCGATAAAACAAAAAAACGAGAACTTTTGGTCATACCTCTCAAACATGTAAACCTCCCTGGAACCCCAAAACTATGGGCAATAACTCATGAAAATGGCCATAAAACGCTAAAAAGATGATTTTTTGGTCATAACTCTAAAACAAGTAAATCGCCTTGGAACCCAAAACTATGGCCAATAACTCATGAAAACGGCCATCAAATGCAGAGACGACGATTTTTTGGTCATACCTCTCAAACATGTAAATCACACTCGAACCCCAAAACGATGGGAAGTAACTCATGAAAATGGCGATAAAACGCAAAAGAATGAGTTTTGGTGATATCTAAAACATGTAAATCGCCCCTGGAACCCAATAACTGTGGGCAATATCTCATGAAAACCGCCATAAAAAAGCAAAAACGATGTCTTTTTTGTCATAACTCTCCGATATGTAAATCGCCTAGAACCCCAAACTGTGGGCAGTAGCTCATGAAAATGGCCATAAAACGCAAAAACGACGAGTTTTTGCCCGTACCTCCCAAAAAAATAAATCGCCCTGGACCCCAAAACTATTGGAAATAGCTCATGAAAATGGCCATAAAAGACAAAAATGCCGAGTTCTTGCTCTTACCTCCCAAACAAATAAATCGCCTGAACACCAAAATCATGGCAAGAACTCATGAAAATGGCCATAAAATGCAAAAAGACGAGTTTTTGGTCATAGCTCTGAAACATGTAAATCTCCTTGGAACCCCAAAACCGTGGGAAATATCTCATGAAAACGTCCATAAAAAGCAAAAAACGATGCCTTTTGGTCATAACTCTCAAACATGTAAATCGCCCTAGAACCCCAAAACCGTAGGCAATAGCTTGGTAAAATAGCCATAAAACGCAAAAATGACGACTTTTTAGTCATAAGTCAAACACTTATCGTTTATTAGGATCACTATAAATCACCCTAGAACCTAAAAACTATGGGCAAGGACTCGTGAAAAGGCCATAAGACGCGAAAATAATTAGTTTTTGGTCATAATTCTAAATCAAATCTTGGGCCTTACTGGCCATGCATTACCCCTTGGAACAAGAAAACTATAGACAATACCTCATGAAAACGGACATAAAACAAAAAGAAACACAAGTTTTTGGTGATTCCCACAAACATGTATAAGGTATTATGGTCGTCGTAAATCTCCTTAGAACCCCCAAACTGTGGGCAATAAACACAAAAACGACGAGTTTTTGGTCATACCTCTCAAACTTGTAAATCGCCCTAGAACCCCAAAACTATGGGCAATAGCTCATGAAAACGGCCATAAAAAGAAAAAAACAAGGAATTTTTGGGCATACCTCTCATACATGTAAAATCGCCATAGAACCTCAAAACTGTGGGCAATAGCTCATGAAAACTGCCATAAAACAAAAAAACGAGAACTTTTGGTCATACCTCTCAAACATGTAAACCTCCCTGGAAGCCCAAAACTATGGGAAATAACTCATGAAAATGTCCATAAAACGCTAAAAAGATGATTTTTTGGTCATAACTCTGAAACAAGTAAATTGCCATGGAACCCAAAACTATGGCCAATAACTCATGAAAACGGCCATAAAATGCAGAGACGGCGATTTTTTGGTCATACCTCTCAAACATGTAAATCGCCCTCGAATCCCAAAACTATGCGAAGTAACTCGTGAAAATGGCCATAAAACGCAAAAAGATGAGTTTTTGGTCATATCTGTAACATGTAAATCGCCCCTAGAACCCAAAACTGTGGGCAATAGCTCATGAAAACTGCCAGAAAAAAGCAAAAACGATGTCTTTTTGGTCATAACTCTCCGATATGTAAATCTCCCAGAACCCCAAACCGTGGGTAGTAGCTCATGAAAATGGCCATAAAACGAAAAAACGACGAGTTTTTGCTCGTACCTCCCAAACATGTAAATCGCCCTAGAACCCCAAAACTATGGGAAATAGCTCATGAAAATGGCCATAAAAGACAAAAATGCCGAGTTCTTGCTCTTACCTCCCAAACAAATAAATCGCCCTGGAACACCAAAACTGCAGGCAGTAACTCATGAAAATGGCCATAAAATGCAAAAAGACGAGTTTTTGGTCATAGCTCTGAAACATGTAAATCTCCTTGGAACCCCAAAACCGTGGGAAATATCTCATGAAAACGTCCATAAAAAGCAAAAAACGATGCCTTTTGGTCATAACTCTCAAACATGTAAATCGCCCTAGAACCCCAAAACCGTAGGCAATAGCTTAGTAAAATGGCCATAAAACGCAAAAATGACGACTTTTTAGTCATAAGTCAACACTTATCGTTTATTAGGATCATTATAAATCACCCTAGAACCTAAAAACTATGGGCAAGAACTCGTGAAAATGGCCATAAGACGCGAAAATAATTAGTTTTTGGTCATAATTCTAAATCAAATCTTGGGCCTTACTGGCCATGCATTACCCCTTGGAACAAGAAAACTATAGACAATACCTCATGAAAACGGACATAAAACACAAAGAAACACAAGTTTTTGGTGATTCCCACAAACATGTATAAGGTATTATGGTCGTTGTAAATAACCTTAGAACCCCCAAACTGTGGGCAATAAAACACAAAAAAGACGAGCTTTTGCGCGTACTTACCAGACATGTAAATTTCGCTGGAACCCCAAAAATATGGGCAATGACTCTTGAAAATGTCCATAAAATGCAAAAAATACGAGTTTTTGTCATAACTGCGAAACATGTAAATCCCCCTAGAACCCCAAAAACACTGTGCAATAGCTCATTAAAACAACCATAAAACGCAAACCGACTAGTTTTTGGTCATAACTCTAAAACATGAAATTCGCGCACGAACACAAAATTGTGGGAAATAACTTATGAAAAAGGCCATAAAATGCAAAAACGACGAGTTTTTGGTCATACCTCTCAAACTTTTAAATCGCCCTGGAACCCCAAAACTATGGGCAATAGCTCATGAAAACGACCTTAAAAAGAAAAAAACAACGACTTTTGGGGCATACCTCTCATACATGTAAATCGCCCTAGAACCTCAAAACTGTGGGCAATAGCTTGTGAAAATCAGAAACAAAAAAAAAACGAACTTTTGGTCATACCTCTCAAACATGTAAACCTCCCTGGAACCCCAAAACTATGGGCAATAACTCATGAAAATGGACATAAAACGCTAAAAAGATGATTTTTTGGTCATAACTCTAAAACAAGTAAATCGCCTTGGAACCCAAAACTATTTTCAATAACTCATGAAAACGGCCATAAAATGCAGAGACGACTATTTTTTGGTCATACCTCTCAAACATGTAAATCACCCTCGAACCCCAAAACGATGGGAAGTAACTCATGAAAATGGCGATAAAACGCAAAAGGATGAGTTTTGGTGATATCTAAAACATGTAAATCGCCCCTGGAACCCAATAACTGTGGGCAATAGCTCATGAAAACCGCCATAAAAAAGCAAAAACGATATCTTCTTTGTCATAACTCTCAGATATGTAAATCGCCTAGAACCCCAAACTAAGGCGAGCTCATGAAAATGGCCATAAACGCAAACGACGAAGTTTTTGCACCTCCCAAACAAATAAATCGCCGGACCCCAAAACTATTGGAAATAGCTCATGAAAATGGCCATAAAAGACAAAATTCGAGTTTTTTACGTCCCAAACAAATAAATCGCCTCGAACACCAAAATCAAGGGCAAGAACTCATGAAAATGGCCATAAAATGCAAAAAGACGAGTTTTTGGTCATAGCTCTGAAACATGTAAATCTCCTTGGAACCCCAAAACCGTGGGAAATATCTCATGAAAACGTCCATAAAAAGCAAAAAACGATGCCTTTTGGTCATAACTCTCAAACATGTAAATCGCCCTAGAACCCCAAAACCGTAGGCAATAGCTTGGTAAAATGGCCATAAAACGCAAAAATGACGACTTTTTAGTCATAAGTCAAACACTTATCGTTTATTAGGATCATTATAAATCACCCTAGAACCTAAAAACTATGGGCAAGGACTCGTGAAAACGGCCATAAGACGCGAAAATAATTAGTTTTTGGTCATAATTCTAAATCAAATCTTGGGCCATCGGCCATGCATTACCCCTTGGAACAAGAAAACTATAGACAATACCTCATGAAAACGGACATAAAACAAAAATAAACACAAGTTTTTGGTGATGCCCACGAACATGTATAAGGTATTATGGTCGTCGTAAATCTCCTTAGAACCCCCAAACTGTGGGCAATAAACACAAAAACGACGAGTTTTTGGTCATACCTCTCAAACTTGTAAATCGCCCTAGAACCCCAAAACTATGGGCAATAGCTCATGAAAACGGCCATAAAAAGAAAAAAACAAGGACTTTTTGGGCATACCTCTCATACATGTAAAATCGCCCTAGAACCTCAAAACTGTGGGCAATAGCTCATGAAAACTGCCATAAAACAAAAAAAACGAGAACTTTTGGTCATACCTCTCAAACATGTAAACCTCCCTGGAAGCCCAAAACTATGGGAAATAACTCATGAAAATGTCCATAAAACGCTAAAAAGATGATTTTTTGGTCATAACTCTGAAACAAGTAAATCGCCATGGAACCCAAAACTATGGCCAATAACTCATGAAAACGGCCATAAAATGCAGAGACGGCGATTTTTTGGTCATACCTCTCAAACATGTAAATCGCCCTCGAACCCCAAAACTATGGGAAGTAATTCATGAAAATGGCGATAAAACGCAAAAGGATGAGTTTTTGGTCATATCTAAAACATGTAAATCGCCCCTGGAACCCAATAACTGTGGGCAATAGCTCATGAAAACCGCCATAAAAAAGCAAAAACGATGTCTTTTTTTTCATAACTCTCCGATATGTAAATCGCCTAGAACCCCAAACTGTGGGCAGTAGCTCATGAAAATGGCCATAAAACACAAAAACGACGATTTTTTGCTCGTACCTCCCAAACAAATAAATCGCCCTGGGCCCCAAAACTATGGGAAATAGCTCATGAAAATGGCCATAAAAGACAAAAACGCCGAGTTTTTGCTCATACCTCCCAAACAAATAAATCGCCTGAACACCAAAATCTGGCAAGAACTCATGAAAATGGCCATAAACGCAAAAGACGAAGTTTTTGGTCATAGCTATAAAACATGTAAATCTCCTTGGAACCCCAAAACCGTGGGAAATATCTCATGAAAACGTCCATAAAAAGCAAAAAACGATGCCCTTTGGTCATAACTCTCAAACTTGTATATCGCCCTAGAACCCCAAAACCGTAGGCAATAGCTTAGTAAAATGGCCATAAAACGCAAAAATGACGACTTTTTAGTCATAAGTCAAACACTTATCGTTTATTAGGATCATTATAAATCACCCTGGAACCTAAAAACTATGGGCAAGAACTCGTGAAAACGGCCATAAGACGCGAAAACAATTAGTTTTTGGTCATAATTCTAAATCAAATCTTGGGTCTAACTGGCCATGCATAACCCCTTGGAACAACAAAACTATAGACAATACCTCATGAAATCGGACATAAAACAAAAGGAAACACAAGTTTTTGGTGATGCCCACAAACATGTATCAGGTATTACGGTCGTAACGCTTTAGAACCCCAAACTGTGGGCAATAAACACAAAAAAGACGAGCTTTTGCTCGTACTTCCTAGACATGTAAATTTTCCTGGAACCCCAAAAATATGGGCAATGACTCATGAAAATGTCCGTAAAATGCAAAAAATACGAGTTTTTGTCATAACTCCGAAACATTTAAATCGCCCTAGAACCCCAAAACACTATGCAATAGCTCATTAAAACATCCATAAAACGCAAAACGACGAGTTTTTGGTCATAACTCTAAAACATGAAATTCGCCGTGGAACCCAAAATTGTGGGAAATAACTTATGAAAAAGGCCATAAATGCAAAAACGACGAGTTTTTGGTCATACCTCTCAAACTTTTAAATCGCCCTGGAACCCCAAAACTATGGGCAATAGCTCATGAAAACGGCCATAAATGGAAAAAACGATGACCTTTTGGGCATATCTCTCATACATGTAAATCGCCTGAACCTCAAAACTCAGGCAATATCTCATGAAAACGCCATAAAACAAAAACGAGAACTTTTGGTCATACCTCTCAAACATGTAAACCTCCTCGAACCCCAAAACTATGGGCAATAACTCATGAAAATGGCCATAAACGCTAAAAGATGATTTTTGGTCATAACTCAAAACAAGTAAATCGCTTGGAACCCAAACCTATGGCCAATAACTCATGAAAACCATAAAATGCAAAACGATGATTTTTTGGTAATACGTCTCAAACATGTAAATCGCCCTCGAACCCCCAAACTGCTATGGGAAGTAACTCATGAAAATGGCCATAAAACGCAAAAGGATGAGTTTTTGGTTATATCTGAAACATGTTAATCGCCAGAACCCAACAACTTTGGGTAATAGTTCAAAAAAAACCGCCATAAAAAGCTAAAACGATGTCTTTTTGGTCATCACTCTCCAATATGTAGATCGCCCTAGAACCCCAAAAACACTGTGCAATAGCTCATTAAAACAGCCATAAAACGCAAACCGACTAGTTTTTGCTCGTACCTCCCAAACAAATAAATCGCCCTGGACCCCAAAACTATTGGAAATAGCTCATCAAAATGGCCATAAAAGACAAAAATGCCGAGTTCTTGCTCTTACCTCCCAAACAAATAAATCGCCTGAACACCAAAATCAAGGGTCAGAATCTCATGAAAATGGCCATAAATGCAAAAAGACGTTTTTTGGTCATAGCTCAAACAAGTAAATCTCCTTGGAACCCCAAAACCATGGGAAATATCTCATGAAAACGTCCATAAAAAGCAAAAAACGATGCCCTTTGGTCATAACTCTCAAACATGTAAATCGCCCTAGAACCCCAAAACCGTAGGCAATAGCTTAGTCAAATGGCCATAAAACGCAAAAATGACGACTTTTTAGTCATAAGTCAAACAATTATCGTTTATTAGGATCATTATAAATCACCCTAGAACCTAAAAACTTTGGGTAAGAACTCGTGAAAACGGCCATAAGACGCGAAAACAATTAGTTTTTGGTCATAATTCTAAATCAAATCTTGGGTCTTACTGGCCATGCATAACCCCTTGGAACAACAAAACTATAGACAATACCTCATGAAATCGGACATAAAACAAAAGGAAACACAAGTTTTTGGTGATGCCCACAAACATGTATCAGGTATTACGGTCGTTGTAAATCGCCTTAGAACCCCCAAACTGTGGGCAATAAACACAAAAAAGACGAGCTTTTGCTCGTACTTCCTAGACATGTAAATTTTCCTGGAACCCCAAAAATATGGGCAATGACTCATGAAAATGTCCGTAAAATGCAAAAAATACGAGTTTTTGTCATAACTCCGAAACATTTAAATCGCCCTAGAACCCCAAAACACTATGCAATAGCTCATTAAAACATCCATAAAACGCAAAACGACGAGTTTTTGGTCATAACTCTAAAACATGAAATTCGCCGTGGAACCCAAAATTGTGGGAAATAACTTATGAAAAAGGCCATAAATGCAAAAACGACGAGTTTTTGGTCATACCTCTCAAACTTTTAAATCGCCCTGGAACCCCAAAACTATGGGCAATAGCTCATGAAAACGGCCATAAATGGAAAAAACGATGACCTTTTGGGCATATCTCTCATACATGTAAATCGCCCTGGAACCTCAAAACTGTGGGCAATATCTCATGAAAACTGCCATAAAACGAAAACACGAGAACTTTTGGTCATACCTCTCAAACATGTAAACCTCCCTGGAACCCCAAAACTATGGACAATAACTCATGAAAATGGCCATAAAACGCTAAAAAGATGATTTTTTGGTCATAACTCTGAAACAAGTAAATCGCCTTGGAACCCAAACCTATGGCCAATAACTCATGAAAACGACCATAAAATGCAAAAACGATGATTTTTTGGTAATACGTCTCAAACATGTAAATCGCCCTCGAACCCCCAAACTGCTATGGGAAGTAACTCATGAAAATGGCCATAAAACGCAAAAGGATGAGTTTTTGGTTATATCTGAAACATGTTAATCGCCCTGGAACCCAATAACTTTGGGTAATAGTTCAAAAAAAACCGCCATAAAAAGCTAAAACGATGTCTTTTTGGTCATCACTCTCCAATATGTAAATCGCCCTAGAACCCCCAAAACACTGTGCAATAGCTCATTAAAACAGCCATAAAACGCAAACCGACTAGTTTTTGCTCGTACCTCCCAAACAAATAAATCGCCCTGGACCCCAAAACTATTGGAAATAGCTCATGAAAATGTCCATAAAAGACAAAAATGCCGAGTTCTTGCTCTTACCTCCCAAACAAATAAATCGCCCTGGAACACCAAAATCATGGGTCAGAACTCATGAAAATGGCCATAAAATGCAAAAGACGAAGTTTTGGTCATAGCTCTGAAACATGTAAATCTCCTTCGAACCCCAAAACCATGGGAAATATCTCATGAAAACGTCCATAAAAAGCAAAAAACGATGCCTTTTGGTCATAACTCTCAAACATGTAAATCGCCCTAGAACCCCAAAACCGTAGGCAATAGCTTGGTAAATGGCCATAAAACGCAAAAATGACGACTTTTAGTCATAAGTCAAACACTTATCGCTTATTAGGATCACTATAAATCCCTAGAACCTAAAACTATGGGAAAGGACTCGTGAAAAGGCCATAAGACGCGAAAATAATTAGTTTTGGTCATAATTCTAAATCAAATCTTGGCCCATCGCCATGCATTACCCTTGGAACAACAAGAAAACTATAGACAATACCTCATGAAAACGGACATAAAACAAAAAGAAACACAACTTTTGGTGATGCCCACAAACATGTATAAGGTATTATGGTCGTCAGAATCTCCTTAGAACCCCCAAATCAGGCAATAAACACAAAACGACGAAGTTTTTGGTCATACCTCTCAAACTTGTAAATCGCCCTAGAACCCCAAAACTATGGGCAATAGCTCATGAAAACGGCCATAAAAAGAAAAAAACAAGGACTTTTTGGGCATACCTCTCATACATGTAAAATCGCCCTAGAACCTCAAAACTATGGGCAATAGCTCATGAAAACTGCCATAAAACAAAAAAAAACGAGAACTTTTGGTCATACCTCTCAAACATGTAAACCTCCCTGGAAGCCCAAAACTATGGGAAATAACTCATGAAAATGTCCATAAAACGCTAAAAAGATGATTTTTTGGTCATAATTCTGAAACAAGTAAATCGCCATGGAACCCAAAACTATGGCCAATAACTCATGAAAACGGCCATAAAATGCAGAGACAGTGATTTTTTGGTCATACCTCTCAAACATGTAAATCGCCCTCGAATCCCAAAACTATGGGAAGTAACTCATGAAAATGGCCATAAAACAAAAAGATGAGTTTTGGTCATATCTAACATGTAAATCGCTCGAACCCAAAACTGGGCAATAGCTCATGAAAACCCGCCAAAAAAAGCAAAACGATGTCTTTTTTGTCATAACTCCGATAAATCGCCCAGAACCCCAAACCGTGGGTAGTAGCTCATGAAAATGGCCATAAAACGAAAAAACGACGAGTTTTTGCTCGTACCTCCCAAACAAATAAATCGCCCTGGACCCCAAAACTATGGGAAATAGCTCATGAAAATGTCCATAAAAGACAAAAATGCCGAGTTCTTGCTCTTACCTCCCAAACAAATAAATCGCCCTGGAACACCAAAACTGCGGGCAGTAACTCATGAAAATGGCCATAAAACGCAAAAAGACGAGTTTTTGGTCATAGCTCTGAAACATGTAAATCTCCTTGGAACCCCAAAACCGTGGGAAATATCTCATGAAAACGTCCATAAAAAGCAAAAAACAATGACTTTTTGGTCATAACTCTCTAACATGTAAATCGCGCTAGAACCCCAGAACCGTAGGCAATAGCTTGGTAAAATGGCCATAAAACGCAAAAATGACGACTTTTTAGTCATAAGTCAAACACTTATCGTTTATTAGGATCACTATAAATCACCCTAGAACCTAAAAACTATGGGCAAGGACTCGTGAAAACGGCCATAAGACGCGAAAATAATTAGTTTTTGGTCATAATTCTAAATCAAATCTTTGGCCCATCGCCATGCATTAACCCTTGGAACAAGAAAACTATAGACAATACCTCATGAAAACGACATAAAACAAAAGAAACACAAGTTTTGGTGATGCCCACGAACATGTATAAGGTATTATGGTCGTCGTAAATCTCCTTGGAACCCCCAAACTGTGGGCAATAAACACAAAAACGACGAGTTTTTGGTCATACCTCTCAAACTTGTAAATCGCCCTAGAACCCCAAAACTATGGGCAATAGCTCATGAAAACGGCCATAAAAAGCTAAAAACAAGGACTTTTGGGCATACCTCATACAGGTAAAGTCGCTCTAGAACCTCAAAACTGTGGGCAATTGCTCATGAAAACTGCTATAAAACAAAAAAACGAGAACTTTTGGTCATACCTCTCAAACATGTAAACCTCCCTGGAAGCCCAAAACTATGGGAAATAACTCATGAAAATGTCCATAAAACGCTAAAAAGATGATTTTTTTGGTCATAACTCTGAAACGAGTAAATCGCCATGGAACTCAAAACTATGGCCAATAACTCATGAAAACGGCCATAAAATGCAGACGATGATTTTTTGGTCATACCTCTCAAACATGTAAATCGCCTCGAATCCCAAAACTATGGGAAGTAACTCATGAAATGGATAAAACGCAAAAAGATGAGTTTTGGTCATATCAAACATGTAACTCGCCTCGAACCCAAAATCAGGGCAATAGCTCATGAAAACCGCCGAAAAAAGCAAAACGATGTCTTTTGTCATAACTCTCCGATATGTAAATCGCCTAACCCCAAACCGTGGTAGTAGCTCATGAAAATGGCCATAAAACAAAAACGACGAAGTTTTTGCATTCTCCCAAACAAATAAATCGCCTGGACCCCAAAACTATGGGAAATAGCTCATGAAAATGGCCATAAAAGACAAAATGCCGAAGTTCTTCCTCTTACCTCCCAAACAAATAAATCGCCTGAACACCAAAATCGCGGCAGTAATTCATGAAAATGGCCATAAATGCAAAAGACGAAGTTTTGGTCATAGCTCAAACATGTAAATCCTTGGAACCCCAAAACTGGGAAATATCTCATGAAAACGTCCCATAAAAAGCAAAAACGATGCCTTTTGGTCATAACTCTCAAACATGTAAATCGCCTAGAACCCCAAAACCGTAGGCAATAGCTTAGTAAAATGGGCATAAAACGCAAAATGACGACTTTTAGTCATAAGTCAAACACTTATCGCTTATTAGGATCATTATAAATCACCCTAGAACCTAAAAACTATGGGCAAGAACTCGTGAAAATAGCCATAAGACGCGAAAATAATTAGTTTTTGGTCATAATTCTAAATCAAATCTTGGGCCTTATCGCATTTATTACCCCTTGAACAAGAAAACTATAGACAATACCTCATGAAAACGACATAAACACAAAGAAACACAAGTTTTGGTGATTCCCACAAACATGTATAAGGTATTATGGTTTGTAAATAGCCTTAGAACCCCAAACTGTGGGCAATAAAACACAAAAAGACGAGCTTTTGCAGACTGCAGACATGTAAATTTCTCGAACCTCAAAAATATGGGCAATGACTCATGAAAATGTCCATAAATGCAAAAAGACGAGTTTTTGTCATAATCGAAACATGTAAATCGCCTAGAACCCCAAAACACAAAGCTCATTAAAACAGCCATAAAACGAAAAACGACTAGTTTTTGGTCATAACTCTAAAACATGAAATTCGCACACGAACACAAATTTGTGGGAAATAACTTATGAAAAAGGCCATAAAATGCAAAAACGACGAGTTTTTGGTCATACCTCTCAAAATTTTAAATCGCTCTGGAACCCCAAATCTATGGGCAATAGCTCATGAAAACGACCATGAAAAGAAAAAACAAGGACTTTTTGGGCATACCTCTCATACATGTAAATCGCCCTAGAACCTCAAAACTGTGGGCAATAGCTTGTGAAAACTGCCATAAAACAAAAAAACGAGAACTTTTGGTCATACCTCTCAAACATGTAAACCTCCTTGGAACCACAAAACTATGGGCAATAACTCATGAAAATGGCCATAAAACGCTAAAAAGATGATTTTTTGGTCATAACACTAAAACAAGTAAATCGCCTTGGAACCCAAAACTATGGCCAATAACTCATGAAAACGGCCATAAAATGCAGAGACGACGATTTTTTGGTCATACCTCTCAAACATGTAAATCACCCTCGAACCCCAAAACGATGGGAAGTAACTAATGAAAATGGTGATAAAACGCAAAAGGATGAGTTTTGGTGATATCTAAAACATGTAAATCGCCCCTGGAACCCAATAACTGTGGGCAATAGCTCATGAAAACCGCCATAAAAAAGCAAAAATGATGTCTTTTTTGTCATAACTCTCATATGTAAATCGCCTGAACCCCAAAACTGTGGGTAGTAGCTCATGAAAATGGCCATAAAACGAAAAACGACGAAGTTTTGCTCATACCTCCCAAACAAATAAATCGCCCTGGACCCCAAAACTATTGGAAATAGCTCATGAAAATGTCCATAAAAGACTAAAATGCCGAGTTCTTGCTCTTACCTCCCAAACAAATAAATCGCCCTGGAACACCAAAACTGCGGGCAGTAACTCATGAAAATGGCCATAAAACGCAAAAAGTCGAGTTTTTGGTCATAGCTCTGAAACATGTAAATCTCCTTGGAACCCCAAAACCGTGGGAAATATCTCATGAAAACGTCCATAAAAAGCAAAAAACAATGACTTTTTGGTCATAACTCTCTAACATGTAAATCGCGCTAGAACCCCAGAACTGTAGGCAATAGCTTGGTAAAATGGCCATAAAACGCAAAAATGACGACTTTTTAGTCATAAGTCAAACACTTATCGTTTATTAGGATCATTATAAATCACCCTAGAACCTAAAAACTATGGGCAAGGACTCGTGAAAACGGCCATAAGACGCGAAAATAATTAGTTTTTGGTCATAATTCTAAATCAAATCTTGGGCCTTACTGGCCATGCATTACCCCTTGGAACAAGAAAACTATAGACAATACCTCATGAAAACGGACATAAAACAAAAATAAACACAAGTTTTTGGTGATGCCCACGAACATGTATAAGGTATTATGGTCGTCGTAAATCTCCTTAGAACCCCCAAACTGTGGGCAATAAACACAAAAACGACGAGTTTTTGGTCATACCTCTCAAACTTGTAAATCGCCCTAGAACCCCAAAACTATGGGCAATAGCTCATGAAAACGGCCATAAAAAGAAAAAAAAAGGACTTTTTGGGCATACCTCTCATACATGTAAAATCGCCCTAGAACCTCAAAACTGTGGGCAATAGCTCATGAAAACTGCTATAAAACAAAAAAACGAGAACTTTTGGTCATACCTCTCAAACATGTAAACCTCCCTGGAAGCCCAAAACTATGGGAAATAACTCATGAAAATGTCCATAAAACGCTAAAAAGATGATTTTTTTGGTCATAACTCTGAAACGAGTAAATCGCCATGGAACCCAAAACTATGGCCAATAACTCATGAAAACGGCCATAAAATGCAGAGACGGCGATTTTTTGGTCATACCTCTCAAACATGTAAATCGCCCTCGAACCCAAAAACTATGGGAAGTAACTCATGAAAATGGTCATAAAACGCAAAAAAGATGAGTTTTGGTCATATCTGTAACATGTAACTCGCCTGGAACCCAAAATCAGGCAATAGCTCATGAAAACCGCCATAAAAAAGCAAAAACGATGTCTTTTTTGTTATAACGCTCCGATATGTAAATCGCCTAAAACCCCAAACTGTGGGCAGTAGCTCATGAAAATGGCCATAAAACGCAAAAAACGATGAGTTTTTGCTCGTACCTCCCAAACAAATAAATCGCCCTGGGCCTCAAAACAATGGGAAATAGCTCATGAAAATGGCCATAAAAGACAAAAACGCCGAGTTTTTGCTCGTACCTCCCAAACAAATAAATCGCCCTGGAACACCAAAACTGAGGCAAGAATTCATGAAATGGCCATAAAATGCAAAAAGACGAAGTTTTTGGTCATAGCTCAAAACATGTAAATCTCCTTGGAACCCCAAAACCGTGGAAATATCTCATGAAAACGTCCATAAAAAGCAAAAAACGATGCCTTTTGGTCATAACTCTCAAACATGTAAATCGCCTAGAACCCCAAAACCGTAGGCAATAGCTTAGTAAAATGGGCATAAAACGCAAAATGACGACTTTTTAGTCATAAGTCAAACACTTATCGTTTATTAGGATCATTATAAATCACCCTAGAACCTAAAAACTATGGGCAAGAACTCGTGAAAATAGCCATAAGACGCGAAAATAATTAGTTTTTGGTCATAATTCTAAATCAAATCTTGGGCCTTACTGGCCATTTATTACCCCTTGGAACAAGAAAACTATAGACAATACCTCATGAAAACGGACATAAAACAAAAAACACAAGTTTTTGGTGATTCCCACAAACATGTATAAGGTATTATGGTCGTAAATAGCCTTAGAACCCCAAACTGGGCAATAAACACAAAAAGACGAGCTTTTGCGTACTTAGAGACATGTAAATTTCCCTGGAACCTCAAAAATATGGGCAATGACTCATGAAAATGTCCATAAAATGCAAAAAAGACGAGTTTTGTCATAACTGCGAAACATGTAAATCGCCCTAGAACCCCAAAAACACAAAGCTCATTAAAACAGCCATAAAACGCAAACCGACTAGTTTTTGGTCATAACTCTAAAACATGAAATTCGCGCACGAACACAAAATTGTGGGAAATAACTTATGAAAAGGCCATAAAATGCAAAAAACGATTTAGTTTTGGTCATACCTCTCAAACTTTTAAATCGCCTGAACCCCAAAACTATGGGCAATAGCTCATGAAAACGACCATAAATAGAAAAAACAAGGACTTTTGGGCATACCTCTCATACATGTAAATCGCCCTAGAACCTCAAAACTGTGGGCAATAGCTTGTGAAAACTGCCATAAAACAAAAAAACGAGAACTTTTGGTCATACCTCTCAAACATGTAAACCTCCTTGGAACCCCAAAACTATGGGCAATAACTCATGAAAATGGCCATAAAACGCTAAAAAGATGATTTTTTGGTCATAACTCTAAAACAAGTAAATCGCCTTGGAACCCAAAACTATGGCCAATAACTCATGAAAACGGCCATAAAATGCAGAGACGACGATTTTTTGGTCATACCTCTCAAACATGTAAATCACCCTCGAACCCCAAAACGATGGGAAGTAACTCATGAAAATGGCGATAAAACGCAAAAGGATGAGTTTTGGTGATATCTAAAACATGTAAATCGCCCCTGGAACCCAATAATTGTGGGCAATAGCTCATGAAAACCGCCATAAAAAGCAAAAACGATGTCTTTTTTGTCATAACTCTCCGATATGTAAATCGCCTAGAACCCCAAACTGTGGGCAGTAGCTCATGAAAATGGCCATAAACGCAAAAACGACGAAGTTTTGCTCGTACTCCCAAACAAATAAATCGCTCGACCCCAAAACTATTGGAAATAGCTCATGAAAATGTCCATAAAAGACAAAATGCCGAAGTTCTTGCTCTTATCCCAAACAAATAAATCGCCTGAACACCAAAATCAAGGGCAAACTCATGAAAATGGCCATAAAACGCAAAAGACGAAGTTTTTGGTCATAGCTCAAACATGTAAATCTCTTGGAACCCCAAAACTGGGAAATATCTCATGAAAACGTCCATAAAAGCAAAAAACAATGACTTTTTGGTCATAACTCTCTAACATGTAAATCGCGCTAGAACCCCAGAACTATAGGCAATAGCTTGGTAAAATGGCCATAAAACGCAAAAATGACGACTTTTTAGTCATAAGACAAACACTTATCGTTTATTAGGATCATTATAAATCACCCTAGAACCTAAAAACTATGGGCAAGGACTCGTGAAAACGGCCATAAGACGCGAAAATAATTAGTTTTTGGTCATAATTCTAAATCAAATCTTGGGCCATCGCCATGCATTACCCCTTGGAACAAGAAAACTATAGACAATACCTCATGAAAACGGACATAAAACAAAAAGAAACACAAGTTTTGGTGATGCCCACGAACATGTATAAGGTATTATGGTCGTCAGAATCTCCTTGAACCCCAAACTGGCAATAATAAACACAAAACGACGAGTTTTTGGTCATACCTCTCAAACTTGTAAATCGCCCTAGAACCCCAAAACTATGGGCAATAGCTCATGAAAACGGCCATAAAAAGAAAAAAACAAGGACTTTTTGGGCATACCTCTCATACATGTAAAATCGCCCTAGAACCTCAAAACTGTGGGCAATAGCTCATGAAAACTGCTATAAAACAAAAAAACGAGAACTTTTGGTCATACCTCTCAAACATGTAAACCTCCCTGGAAGCCCAAAACTATGGGAAATAACTCATGAAAATGTCCATAAAACGCTAAAAAGATGATTTTTTGGTCATAACTCTGAAACGAGTAAATCGCCATGGAACTCAAAACTATGGCCAATAACTCATGAAAACGGCCATAAAATGCAGAGACGGCGATTTTTTGGTCATACCTCTCAAACATGTAAATCGCCCTCGAATCCCAAAACTATGGGAAGTAACTCATGAAAATGGCCGTAAAACGCAAAAAGATGAGTTTTTGGTCATATCTGTAACATGTAACTCGCCCCTGGAACCCAAAACTGTGGGCAATAGCTCATGAAAACCGCCAGAAAAAAGCAAAAACGATGTCTTTTGGTCATAACTCTCCGATATGTAAATCGCCCAGAACCCCAAACCGTGGGTAGTAGCTCATGAAAATGGCCATAAAACGAAAAAACGACGAGTTTTTGCTCGTACCTCCCAAACAAATAAATCGCCCTGGACCCCAAAACTATGGGAAATAGCTCATGAAAATGGCCATAAAAGACAAAAATGCCGAGTTCTTGCTCTTACCTCCCAAACAAATAAATCGCCCTGGAACACCAAAACTGCAGGCAGTAACTCATGAAAATGGCCATAAAATGCAAAAAGACGAGTTTTTGGTCATAGCTCTGAAACATGTAAATCTCCTTGGAACCCCAAAACCGTGGGAAATATCTCATGAAAACGTCCATAAAAAGCAAAAAACGATGCCTTTTGGTCATAACTCTCAAACATGTAAATCGCCCTAGAACCCCAAAACCGTAGGCAATAGCTTAGTAAAATGGGCATAAAACGCAAAAATGACGACTTTTTAGTCATAAGTCAAACACTTATCGTTTATTAGGATCATTATAAATCACCCTAGAACCTAAAAACTATGGGCAAGAACTCGTGAAAATAGCCATAAGACGCGAAAATAATTAGTTTTTGGTCATAATTCTAAATCAAATCTTGGGCCTTACTGGCCATTTATTACCCCTTGGAACAAGAAAACTATAGACAATACCTCATGAAAACGGACATAAAACACAAAGAAACACAAGTTTTTGGTGATTCCCACAAACATGTATAAGGTATTATGGTCGTTGTAAATAGCCTTAGAACCCCCTAACTTTGGGCAATAAAACACAAAAAAGACGAGCTTTTGCGCGTACTTACCAGACATGTAAATTTCCCTGGAACCTCAAAAATATGGGCAATGACTCATGAAAATGTCCATAAAATGCAAAAAAGACGAGTTTTTGTCATAACTGCGAAACATGTAAATCGCCCTAGAACCCCAAAAACACAAAGCTCATTAAAACAGCCATAAAACGCAAACCGACTAGTTTTTGGTCATAACTCTAAAACATGAAATTAAGACATAACACAAAATTGTGGGAAATAACTTATGAAAAAGGCCATAAAATGCAAAAACGACGAGTTTTTGGTCATACCTCTCAAACTTTTAAATCGCCCTGGAACCCCAAAACTATGGGCAATAGCTCATGAAAACGACCATAAATAGAAAAAACAAGGACTTTTTGGGCATACCTCTCATACATGTAAATCGCCCTAGAACCTCAAAACTGTGGGCAATAGCTTGTGAAAACTGCCATAAAACAAAAAAACGAGAACTTTTGGTCATACCTCTCAAACATGTAAACCTCCTTGGAACCCCAAAACTATGGGCAATAACTCATGAAAATGGCCATAAAACGCTAAAAAGATGATTTTTGGTCATAACTCTAAAACAAGTAAATCGCCTTGGAACCCAAAACTATGGCCAATAACTCATGAAAACGGCCATAAAATGCAGAGACGACGATTTTTTGGTCATACCTCACAAACATTTAAATCTCCCTCGAACCCCAAAACGATGGGAAGTAACTCATGAAAATGGTGATAAAACGCAAAAGGATGAGTTTTGGTGATATCTAAAACATGTAAATCGCCTCGAACCCAATAATCAGGGCAATAGCTCATGAAAACGCCGCCATAAAAAAAGCAAAATGATGTCTTTTTGTCATAACTCCGATATGTAAATCGCTAGAACCCCAAACTGGGCGTAGCTCATGAAAATGGCCATAAAACGCAAAAACGACGAGTTTTTGCTCGTACCTCCCAAAAAAATAAATCGCCCTGGACCCCAAAACTATTGGAAATAGCTCATGAAAATGTCCATAAAAGACAAAAATGCCGAGTTCTTGCTCTTACATCCCAAACAAATAAATCGCCCTGGAACACCAAAACTGCGGGCAGTAACTCATGAAAATGGCCATAAAACGCAAAAAGACGAGTTTTTGGTCATAGCTCTGAAACATGTAAATCTCCTTGGAACCCCAAAACCGGGAAATATCTCATGAAAACGTCCATAAAAAGCAAAAAACAATGACTTTTTGGCCATATCTCTCTAACATTTAAATCGCGCTAGAACCCCAGAACTGTAGTCAATATCTGAGTAAAATGGCCATAAAACGCAAAAATGACGACTTTTTAGTCATAAGTCAAACACTTATCGCTTATTAGGATCACTATAAATCACCCTAGAACCTAAAACTATGGGCAAGGACTCGTGAAAACGCCATAAGACGCGAAAATAATTAGTTTTTGGTCATAATTCTAAATCAAATCTTGGGCCTTCGGCCATGCATTAACCCTGGAACAAGAAAACTATAGACAATACCTCATGAAAACGACATAAAACAAAAAGAAACACAAGTTTTGGTGATGCCCACGAACATGTATAAGGTATTATGGTCGTCAGAATCTCCTTGGAACCCCCAAACTGTGGGCAATAAACACAAAAACGACGAGTTTTTGGTCATACCTCTCAAACTTGTAAATCGCCCTAGAACCCCAAAACTATGGGCAATAGCTCATGAAAACGGCCATAAAAAGAAAAAAACAAGGACTTTTTGGGCATACCTCTCATACATGTAAAATCGCCCTAGAACCTCAAAACTGTGGGCAATAGCTCATGAAAACTGCTATAAAACAAAAAAACGAGAACTTTTGGTCATACCTCTCAAACATGTAAACCTCCCTGGAAGCCCAAAACTATGGGAAATAACTCATGAAAATGTCCATAAAACGCTAAAAAGATGATTTTTTGGTCATAACTCTGAAACGAGTAAATCGCCATGGAACCCAAAACTATGGCCAATAACTCATGAAAACGGCCATAAAATGCAGAGACGGCGATTTTTTGGTCATACCTCTCAAACATGTAAATCGCCCTCGAATCCCAAAACGATGGGAAGTAACTCATGAAAATGGCCGTAAAACGCAAAAAGATGAGTTTTTGGTCATATCTGTAACATGTAAATCGCCCCTGGAACCCAAAACTGTGGGCAATAGCTCATGAAAACCGCCAGAAAAAAGCAAAAACGATGTCTTTTTGGTCATAACTCTCCGATATGTAAATCGCCCAGAACCCCAAACCGTGGGTAGTAGCTCATGAAAATGGCCATAAAACGAAAAAACGACGAGTTTTTGCTCGTACCTCCCAAACAAATAAATCGCCCTGGACCCCAAAACTATGGGAAATAGCTCATGAAAATGGCCATAAAAGACAAAAATGCCGAGTTCTTGCTCTTACCTCCCAAACAAATAAATCGCCCTGGAACACCAAAACTGCAAAGAACTCATGAAAATGCCATAAATGCAATGCAAAAGACGAAGTTTTTGGTCATAGCTCAAACATGTAAATCTCCTTGGAACCCCAAAACTGGAAATATCTCATGAAAACGTCCATAAAAAGCAAAAAACGATGCCTTTTGGTCATAACTCTCAAACATGTAAATCGCCCTAGAACCCCAAAACCGTAGGCAATAGCTTAGTAAAATGGGCATAAAACGCAAAAATGACGACTTTTTAGTCATAAGTCAAACACTTATCGTTTATTAGGATCATTATAAATCACCCTAGAACCTAAAAACTATGGGCAAGAACTCGTGAAAATAGCCATAAGACGCGAAAATAATTAGTTTTTGGTCATAATTCTAAATCAAATCTTGGGCCTTACTGGCCATTTATTACCCCTTGGAACAAGAAAACTATAGACAATACCTCATGAAAACGGACATAAAACACAAAGAAACACAAGTTTTTGGTGATTCCCACAAACATGTATAAGGTATTATGGTCGTTGTAAATAGCCTTAGAACCCCCAAACTGTGGGCAATAAAACACAAAAAAGACGAGCTTTTGCGCGTACTTACCAGACATGTAAATTTCCCTGGAACCTCAAAAATATGGGCAATGACTCATGAAAATGTCCATAAAATGCAAAAAAGACGAGTTTTTGTCATAACTGCGAAACATGTAAATCGCCCTAGAACCCCAAAAACACAAAGCTCATTAAAACAGCCATAAAACGCAAACCGACTAGTTTTTGGTCATAACTCTAAAACATGAAATTCGCGCACGAACACAAAATTGTGGGAAATAACTTATGAAAAAGGCCATAAAATGCAAAAACGACGAGTTTTTGGTCATACCTCTCAAACTTTTAAATCGCCCTGGAACCCCAAAACTATGGGCAATAGCTCATGAAAACGACCATAAATAGAAAAAACAAGGACTTTTTGGGCATACCTCTCATACATGTAAATCGCCCTAGAACCTCAAAACTGTGGGCAATAGCTTGTGAAAACTGCCATAAAACAAAAAAACGAGAACTTTTGGTCATACCTCTCAAACATGTAAACCTCCCTGGAACCCCAAAACTATGGGCAATAACTCATGAAAATGGCCATAAAACGCTAAAAAGATGATTTTTTGGTCATAACTCTAAAACAAGTAAATCGCCTTGGAACCCAAAACTATGGCCAATAACTCATGAAAACGGCCATAAAATGCAGAGACGACGATTTTTTGGTCATACCTCTCAAACATGTAAATCACCCTCGAACCCCAAAACGATGGGAAGTAACTCATGAAAATGGCGATAAAACGCAAAAGGATGAGTTTTGGTGATATCTAAAACATGTAAATCGCCCCTGGAACCCAATAACTGTGGGCAATAGCTCATGAAAACCGCCATAAAAAAGCAAAAATGATGTCTTTTTTGTCATAACTCTCCGATATGTAAATCGACTAGAACCCCAAACTGTGGGCAGTAGCTCATGAAAATGGCCATAAAACGCAAAAACGACGAGTTTTTGCTCGTACCTCCCAAACAAATAAATCGCCCTGGACCCCAAAACTATTGGAAATAGCTCATGAAAATGTCCATAAAAGACAAAAATGCCGAGTTCTTGCTCTTACATCCCAAACAAATAAATCGCCCTGGAACACCAAAACTGCGGGCAGTAACTCATGAAAATGGCCATAAAACGCAAAAAGACGAGTTTTTGGTCATAGCTCTGAAACATGTAAATCTCCTTGGAAGCCCAAAACCGTGGGAAATATCTCATGAAAACGTCCATAAAAGCAAAAACAATGACTTTTTGGTCATAACTCTCTAACATGTAAATCGCGCTAGAACCCCAGAACTGTAGGCAATAGCTTAGTAAAATGGCCATAAAACGCAAAAATGACGACTTTTTAGTCATAAGTCAAACACTTATCGTTTATTAGGATCACTATAAATCACCCTAGAACCTAAAACCTATGGGCAAGGACTCGTGAAAACGGCCATAAGACGCGAAAATAATTAGTTTTTGGTCATAATTCTAAATCAAATCTTGGGCCTTACTGGCCATGCATTAACCCTTGGAACAAGAAAACTATAGACAATACCTCATGAAAACTGACATAAAACAAAAAGAAACACAAGTTTTTGGTGATGCCCACGAACATGTATAAGGTATTATGGTCGTCGTAAATCTCCTTGGAACCCCCAAACTGTGGGCAATAAACACAAAAACGACGAGTTTTTGGTCATACCTCTCAAACTTGTAAATCGCCCTAGAACCCCAAAACTATGGGCAATAGCTCATGAAAACGGCCATAAAAAGAAAAAAACAAGGACTTTTTGGGCATACCTCTCATACATGTAAAATCGCCTAGAACCTCAAAACTGTGGGCAATAGCTCATGAAAACGCTATAAAACAAAAAACGAGAACTTTTGGTCATACCTCTCAAACATGTAAACCTCTCGAAGCCCAAAACTATGGGAATAACTCATGAAAATGTCCATAAAACGCTAAAAGATGATTTTTGGTCATAACTCAAACAAGTAAATCGCCATGGAACCCAAAACTATGGCCAATAACTCATGAAACGGCCATAAATGCAGAGACGATTTTTTGGTCATACCTCTCAAACATGTAAATCGCCTCGAATCCCAAAACGATGGGAAGTAACTCATGAAAATGGCCATAAAACGCAAAAAGATGAGTTTTGGTCATATTCAAACATGTAAATCGCCCTGGAACCCAAAACTGGGCAATAGCTCATGAAACCGCCATAAAAAGCAAAAACGATGTCTTTTTGGTCATAACTCTCCGATATGTAAATCGCCCAGAACCCCAAACCGTGGGTAGTAGCTCATGAAAATGGCCATAAAACGAAAAAACGACGAGTTTTTGCTCGTACCTCCCAAACAAATAAATCGCCCTGGACCCCAAAACTATGGGAAATAGCTCATGAAAATGGCCATAAAAGACAAAAATGCCGAGTTCTTGCTCTTACCTCCCAAACAAATAAATCGCCCTGGAACACCAAAACTGCGGGCAGTAACTCATGAAAATGGCCATAAAACGCAAAAAGACGAGTTTTTGGTCATAGCTCTGAAACATGTAAATCTCCTTGGAACCCCAAAACTGTGGGAAATATCTCATGAAAACGTCCATAAAAGCAAAAACGATGCCCTTTGGTCATAACTCTCAAACATGTAAATCGCCCTAGCACCCCAAAACCGTAGGCAATAGCTTAGTAAAATGGGCATAAAACGCAAAAATGACGACTTTTTAGTCATAAGTCAAACACTTATCGTTTATTAGGATCATTATAAATCACCCTAGAACCTAAAAACTATGGGCAAGAACTCGTGAAAATAGCCATAAGACGCGAAAATAATTAGTTTTGGTCATAATTCTAAATCAAATCTTGGGCCTTATCGGCCATTTATTACCCTTGAACAAGAAAACTATAGACAATACCTCATGAAAACGGACATAAAACACAAAGAAACACAAGTTTTGGTGATTCCCACAAACATGTATAAGGTATTATGGTCGTAAATAGCCTTAGAACCCCAAACTGTGGGCAATAAAACACAAAAAAGACGAGCTTTTGCGCGTACTTACCAGACATGTAAATTTCCCTGGAACCTCAAAAATATGGGCAATGACTCATGAAAATGTCCATAAAATGCAAAAAAGACGAGTTTTTGTCATAACTGCGAAATATGTAAATCGCCCTAGAACCCCAAAAACACAAAGCTCATTAAAACAGCCATAAAACGCAAACCGACTAGTTTTTGGTCATAACTCTAAAACATGAAATTCGCGCACGAACACAAAATTGTGGGAAATAACTTATGAAAAAGGCCATAAAATGCAAAAACGACGAGTTTTTGGTCATACCTCTCAAACTTTTAAATCGCCCTGGAACCCCAAAACTATGGGCAATAGCTCATGAAAACGACCATAAATAGAAAAAACAAGGACTTTTTGGGCATACCTCTCATACATGTAAATCGCCCTAGAACCTCAAAACTGTGGGCAATAGCTTGTGAAAACTGCCATAAAACAAAAAAACGAGAACTTTTGGTCATACCTCTCAAACATGTAAACCTCCCTGGAACCCCAAAACTATGGGCAATAACTCATGAAAATGGCCATAAAACGCTAAAAAGATGATTTTTTGGTCATAACTCTAAAAC
The DNA here is from genome assembly GCA_030063025.1 of Avena longiglumis. NCBI lineage: Eukaryota > Viridiplantae > Streptophyta > Magnoliopsida > Poales > Poaceae > Avena > Avena longiglumis. The sequence goes on from CP125978.1 coordinate 1,490,271, forward strand.
AAGTAAATCGCCTTGGAACCCAAAACTATGGCCAATAACTCATGAAAACGGCCATAAAATGCAGAGACGACGATTTTTTGGTCATACCTCTCAAACATGTAAATCACCCTCGAACCCCAAAACGATGGGAAGTAACTCATGAAAATGGTGATAAAACGCAAAAGGATGAGTTTTGGTGATATCTAAAACATGTAAATCGCCCCTGGAACCCAATAACTGTGGGCAATAGCTCATGAAAACCGCCATAAAAAAGCAAAAATGATGTCTTTTTTGTCATAACTCTCCGATATGTAAATCGACTAGAACCCCAAACTGTGGGCAGTAGCTCATGAAAATGGCCATAAAACGCAAAAACGACGAGTTTTTGCTCGTACCTCCCAAACAAATAAATCCTCGGACCCCAAAACTATTGGAAATAGCTCATGAAAATGTCCATAAAAGACAAAAATGCCGAAGTTCTTGCTCTTACATCCCAAACAAATAAATCGCCTGAACACCAAAAGCAAGGCAGTAACTCATGAAAATGGCCATAAAACGCAAAAAGACGAGTTTTTGGTCATAGCTCTGAAACATGTAAATCTCCTTGGAACCCCAAAACTGTGGGAAATATCTCATGAAAACGTCCATAAAAAGCAAAAAAACGATGACTTTTTGGTCATAACTCTCTAACATGTAAATTGTGCTAGAACCCTAGAACCGTAGGCAATAGCTTGGTAAAATGGCCATAAAACGCAAAAATGACGACTTTTACTCATAAGTCAAACACTTATCGTTTATTAGGATCATTATAAATCACCCTAGAACCTAAAAACTATGGGCAAGGACTCGTGAAAACGGCCATAAGACGCGAAAATAATTAGTTTTTGGTCATAATTCTAAATCAAATCTTGGGCCTTACTGGCCATGCATTACCCCTTGGAACAAGAAAACTATAGACAATACCTCATGAAAACGGACATAAAACAAAAAGAAACACAACTTTTTGGTGATGCCCACAAACATGTATAAGGTATTATGGTCGTCAGAATCTCCTTAGAACCCCCAAACTGTGGGCAATAAATACAAAAACGACGAGTTTTTGGTCATACCTCTCAAACTTGTAAATCGCCCTAGAACCCCAAAACTATGGGCAATAGCTCATGAAAACGGCCATAAAAAGAAAAAAACAAGGACTTTTTGGGCATACCTCTCATACATGTAAAATCGCCCTAGAACCTCAAAACTGTGGGCAATAGCTCATGAAAACTGCTATAAAACAAAAAAACGAGAACTTTTGGTCATACCTCTCAAACATGTAAACCTCCCTGGAAGCCCAAAACTATGGGAAATAACTCATGAAAATGTCCATAAAACGCTAAAAAGATGATTTTTTGGTCATAACTCTGAAACAAGTAAATCGCCATGGAACCCAAAACTATGGCCAATAACTCATGAAAACGGCCATAAAATGCAGAGACGGCGATTTTTTGGTCATACCTCTCAAACATGTAAATCGCCCTCGAATCCCAAAACTATGGGAAGTAACTAATGAAAATGGCCATAAAACGCAAAAAGATGAGTTTTTGGTCATATCTGTAACATGTAAATCGCCCCTGGAACCCAAAACTGTGGGCAATAGCTCATGAAAACCGCCAGAAAAAAGCAAAAACGATGTCTTTTTGGTCATAACTCTCCGATATGTAAATCGCCCAGAACCCCAAACCGTGGGTAGTAGCTCATGAAAATGGCCATAAAACGCAAAAACGACGAGTTTTTGCTCGTACCTCCCAAACAAATAAATCGCCCTGGACCCCAAAACTAAGGGAAATAGCTCATGAAAATGGCCATAAAAGACAAAAATGCCGAGTTCTTGCTCTTACCTCCCAAACAAATAAATCGCCTGAACACCAAAAGCTAGGCAAGAACTCATGAAAATGGCCATAAAATGCAAAAGACGAGTTTTGGTCATAGCTCAAAACATGTAAATCTCCTTGGAACCCCAAAACCGTGGGAAATATCTCATGAAAACGTCCATAAAAAGCAAAAAACGATGCCTTTTGGTCATAACTCTCAAACATGTAAATCGCCCTAGAACCCCAAAACCGTAGGCAATAGCTTAGTAAAATGGGCATAAAACGCAAAAATGACGACTTTTTAGTCATAAGTCAAACACTTATCGTTTATTATGATCATTATAAATCACCCTAGAACCTAAAAACTATGGGCAAGAACTCGTGAAAATAGCCATAAGACGCGAAAATAATTAGTTTTTGGTCATAATTCTAAATCAAATCTTGGGCCTTACTGGCCATTTATTACCCCTTGGAACAAGAAAACTATAGACAATACCTCATGAAAACGGACATAAAACACAAAGAAACACAAGTTTTTGGTGATTCCCACAAACATGTATAAGGTATTATGGTCGTTGTAAATAGCCTTAGAACCCCCAAACTGTGGGCAATAAAACACAAAAAAGACGAGCTTTTGCGCGTACTTACCAGACATGTAAATTTCCCTGGAACCTCAAAAATATGGGCAATGACTCATGAAAATGTCCATAAAATGCAAAAAAGACGAGTTTTTGTCATAACTGCGAAACATGTAAATCGCCCTAGAACGCCAAAAACACAAAGGTCATTAAAACAGCCATAAAACGCAAACCGACTAGTTTTTGGTCATAACTCTAAAACATGAAATTCGCGCACGAACACAAAATTGTGGGAAATAACTTATGAAAAAGGCCATAAAATGCAAAAACGACGAGTTTTTGGTCATACCTCTCAAACTTTTAAATCGCCCTGGAACCCCAAAACTATGGGCAATAGCTCATGAAAACGACCATAAATAGAAAAAACAAGGACTTTTTGGGCATACCTCTCATACATGTAAATCGCCCTAGAACCTCAAAACTGTGGGCAATAGCTTGTGAAAACTGCCATAAAACAAAAAAACGAGAACTTTTGGTCATACCTCTCAAACATGTAAACCTCCTTGGAACCCCAAAACTATGGGCAATAACTCATGAAAATGGCCATAAAACGCTAAAAAGATGATTTTTTGGTCATAACTCTAAAACAAGTAAATCGCCTTGGAACCCAAAACTATGGCCAATAACTCATGAAAACGGCCATAAAATGCAGAGACGACGATTTTTTGGTCATACCTCTCAAACATGTAAATCACCCTCGAACCCCAAAACGATGGGAAGTAACTCATGAAAATGGCGATAAAACGCAAAAGGATGAGTTTTGGTGATATCTAAAACATGTAAATCGCCCCTGGAACCCAATAACTGTGGGCAATAGCTCATGAAAACCGCCATAAAAAAGCAAAAACGATGTCTTTTTTGTCATAACTCTCCGATATGTAAATCGCCTAGAACCCCAAACTGTGGGCAGTAGCTCATGAAAATGGCCATAAAACGCAAAAACGACGAGTTTTTGCTCGTACCTCCCAAACAAATAAATCGCCCTGGACCCCAAAACTATTGGAAATAGCTCATGAAAATGTCCATAAAAGACAAAAATGCCGAGTTCTTGCTCTTACATCCCAAACAAATAAATCGCCCTGGAACACCAAAACTGCGGGCAGTAACTCATGAAAATGGCCATAAAACGCAAAAAGACGAGTTTTTGGTCATAGCTCTGAAACATGTAAATCTCCTTGGAACCCCAAAACCGTGGGAAATATCTCATGAAAACGTCCATAAAAAGCAAAAAACAATGACTTTTTGGTCATAACTCTCTAACATGTAAATCGCGCTAGAACCCCAGAACTGTAGGCAATAGCTTAGTAAAATGGCCATAAAACGCAAAAATGACGACTTTTTAGTCATAAGTCAAACACTTATCGTTTATTAGGATCACTATAAATCACCCTAGAACCTAAAACCTATGGGCAAGGACTCGTGAAAACGGCCATAAGACGCGAAAATAATTAGTTTTTGGTCATAATTCTAAATCAAATCTTGGGCCTTACTGGCCATGCATTAACCCTTGGAACAAGAAAACTATAGACAATACCTCATGAAAACTGACATAAAACAAAAAGAAACACAAGTTTTTGGTGATGCCCACGAACATGTATAAGGTATTATGGTCGTCGTAAATCTCCTTGGAACCCCCAAACTGTGGGCAATAAACACAAAAACGACGAGTTTTTGGTCATACCTCTCAAACTTGTAAATCGCCCTAGAACCCCAAAACTATGGGCAATAGCTCATGAAAACGGCCATAAAAAGAAAAAAACAAGGACTTTTTGGGCATACCTCTCATACATGTAAAATCGCCCTAGAACCTCAAAACTGTGGGCAATAGCTCATGAAAACTGCTATAAAACAAAAAAACGAGAACTTTTGGTCATACCTCTCAAACATGTAAACCTCCCTGGAAGCCCAAAACTATGGGAAATAACTCATGAAAATGTCCATAAAACGCTAAAAAGATGATTTTTTGGTCATAACTCTGAAACGAGTAAATCGCCATGGAACTCAAAACTATGGCCAATAACTCATGAAAACGGCCATAAAATGCAGACGGCGATTTTTGGTCATACCTCTCAAACATGTAAACCCTCGCCCTCAATCCCAAAACTATGGGAAGTAACTAATGAAAATGGCCATAAACGCAAAAAGATGAGTTTTGGTCATATCTCATGTAAATGTAACGCCTGGAACCCAAAACTGTGGGCAATAGCTCATGAAAACCGCCAGAAAAAAGCAAAAACGATGTCTTTTTGGTCATAACTCTCCGATATGTAAATCGCCCAGAACCCCAAACCGTGGGTAGTAGCTCATGAAAATGGCCATAAAACGCAAAAACGACGAGTTTTTGCTCGTACCTCCCAAACAAATAAATCGCCCTGGACCCCAAAACTAAGGGAAATAGCTCATGAAAATGGCCATAAAAGACAAAAATGCCGAGTTCTTGCTCTTACCTCCCAAACAAATAAATCGCCCTGGAACACCAAAACTGCAGGCAGTAACTCATGAAAATGGCCATAAAATGCAAAAAGACGAGTTTTTGGTCATAGCTCTGAAACATGTAAATCTCCTTGGAACCCCAAAACTGTGGGAAATATCTCATGAAAACGTCCATAAAAAGCAAAAAACGATGCCTTTTGGTCATAACTCTCAAACATGTAAATCGCCCTAGAACCCCAAAACCGTAGGCAATAGCTTAGTAAAATGGCCATAAAACGCAAAAATGACGACTTTTTAGTCTTAAGTCAAACACTTATCGTTTATTAGGATCACTATAAATCACCCTAGAACCTTAAAACTATGGGCAAGGACTCGTGAAAACGGCCATAAGACGCGAAAATAATTAGTTTTTGGTCATAATTCTAAATCAAATCTTGGGCCTTACTGGCCATGCATTACCCCTTGGAACAAGAAAACTATAGACAATACCTCATGAAAACGGACATAAAACACAAAGAAACACAAGTTTTTGGTGATTCCCACAAACATGTATAAGGTATTATGGTCGTTGTAAATAACCTTAGAACCCCCAATCAGGCAATAAAACACAAAAAGACGAAGCTTTATGCCAGATTTACTGTAACATGCAATTTCCTGGAACCCCAAAAATATGGGCAATGACTCATGAAAATGTCCATAAAATGCAAAAAAGACGAGTTTTTGTCATAACTCCGAAACATGTAAATCGCCCTAGAACCCCAAAAACACTGTGCAATAGCTCATTAAAACAGCCATAAAACGCAAACCGACTAGTTTTTGGTCATAACTCTAAAACATGAAATTCGCACACGAACACAAAATTGTGGGAAATAACTTATGAAAAAGGCCATAAAATGCAAAAACGACGAGTTTTTGGTCATACCTCTCAAACTTTTAAATCGCCCTGGAACCCCAAAACTATGGGCAATAGCTCATGAAAACGACCTTAAAAAGAAAAAAACAAGGACTTTTTGGGCATACCTCTCATACATGTAAATCGCCCTAGAACCTCAAAACTGTGGGCAATAGCTTGTGAAAACTGCCATAAAACAAAAAAACGAGAACTTTTGGTCATACCTCTCAAACATGCAAACGTCCCTGGAACCCCAAAACTATGGGCAATGACTCATGAAAATGGGCATAAAACGCTAAAAAGATGATTTTTTGGTCATAACTCTAAAACAAGTAAATCGCCTTGGAGCCCAAAACTATGGCCAATAACTCATGAAAACGGCAATAAAATGCAGAGACGACGATTTTTTGGTCATACCTCTCAAACATGTAAATCACCCTCGAACCCCAAAACGATGGGAAGTAACTCATGAAAATGGCGATAAAACGCAAAAGGATGAGTTTTGGTGATATCTAAAACATGTAAATCGCCCCTGGAACCCAATAACTGTGGGCAATAGCTCATGAAAACCGCTATAAAAAAGCAAAAACGATGTCTTTTTTGTCATAACTCTTCGATATGTAAATCGCCTAGAACCCCAAATCAGGCGTGAGCTCATGAAAATGGCCATAAAACGCAAAAACGACGAGTTTTTGCTCGTACCTCCCAAACAAATAAATCGCCCTGGACCCCAAAACTATTGGAAATAGCTCATGAAAATGTCCATAAAAGACTAAAATGCCAAGTTCTTGCTCTTACCTCCCAAACAAATAAATCGCCCTGGAACACCAAAACTGCGGGCAGTAACTCATGAAAATGGCCACAAAATGCAAAAGACGAGTTTTTGGTCATAGCTCCGAAACATGTAAATCTCCTTGGAACTCCAAAACCGTGGAAAATATCTCATGAAAACGTCCATAAAAAGCAAAAAAACGATGACTTTTTGGTCATAACTCTCTAACATGTAAATCGCGCTAGAACCCTAGAACCGTAGGCAATAGCTTGGTAAAATGGCCATAAAACGCAAAAATGATGACTTTTTAGTCATAAGTCAAACACTTATCGTTTATTAGGATCATTATAAATCACCGTAGAACCTAAAAACTATGGGCAAGGACTCGTGAAAACGGCCATAAGACGCGAAAATAATTAGTTTTTGGTCATAATTCTAAATCAAATCTTGGGCCTTACTGGCCATGCATTACCCCTTGGAACAAGAAAACTATAGACAATACCTCATGAAAACGGACATAAAACAAAAAGAAACACAAGTTTTTGGTGATGCCCACAAACATGTATAAGGTATTATGGTCGTCGTAAATCTCCTTAGAACCCCCAAACTGTGGGCAATAAACACAAAAACGACGAGTTTTTGGTCATACCTCTCAAACTTGTAAATCGCCCTAGAACCCCAAAACTATGGGCAATAGCTCATGAAAACGGCCATAAAAAGAAAAAAACAAGGACTTTTTGGGCATACCTCTCATACATGTAAAATCGCCCTAGAACCTCAAAACTATGGGCAATAGCTCATGAAAACTGCCATAAAACAAAAAAATGAGAACTTTTGGTCATACCTCTCAAACATGTAAACCTCGCTGGAAGCCCAAAACTATGGGAAATAACTCATGAAAATGTCCATAAAACGCTAAAAAGATGATTTTTTGGTCATAACTCTGAAACAAGTAAATTGCCATGGAACCCAAAACTATGGCCAATAACTCATGAAAACGGCCATAAAATGCAGAGACGGCGATTTTTTGGTCATACCTCTCAAACATGTAAATCGCCCTCGAACCCCAAAACTATGGGAAGTAATTCATGAAAATGGCGATAAAACGCAAAAGGATGAGTTTTGGTGATATCTAAAACATGTAAATCGCCTCGAACCCAATAATCAGGGCAATAGCTCATGAAAACCGCTATAAAAAGCAAAAACGATGTCTTTTTGTCATAACTCTCGATATGTAAATCGCCTAGAACCCCAAAGCGTAGGCGTTAGCTCATGAAAATGGCCATAAACGCAAAACGACGATTTTTGCTCGTACCTTCCCAAACAAATAAATCGCCTGGCCCCAAAACTATGGGAAATAGCTCATGAAAATGGCCATAAAAGACAAAACGCCGAAGTTTTTGCTCGTACCTCCCAAACAAATAAATCGCCTGAACACCAAAATCGGGCAAGAACTCATGAAAATGGCCATAAACGCAAAAGACGAAGTTTTTGGTCATAGCTAAAACATGTAAATCTCCTTGAACCCCAAAACCGTGGGAAATATCTCATGAAAACGTCCATAAAAAGCAAAAAACGATGCCCTTTGGTCATAACTCTCAAACATGTAAATCGCCCTAGAACCCCAAAACCGTAGGCAATAGCTTAGTAAAATGGCCATAAAACGCAAAAATGACGACTTTTTAGTCATAAGTCAAACACTTATCGTTTATTAGGATCATTATAAATCACCCTGGAACCTAAAAACTATGGGCAAGAACTCGTGAAAACGGCCATAAGACGCGAAAACAATTAGTTTTTGGTCATAATTCTAAATCAAATCTTGGGTCATCGCCATGCATAACCCCTTGGAACAACAAAACTATAGACAATACCTCATGAAATCGGACATAAAACAAAAGGAAACACAAGTTTTTGGTGATGCCCACAAACATGTATCAGGTATTACGGTCGTTGTAAATCGCCTTAGAACCCCCAAACTGTGGGCAATAAACACAAAAAAGACGAGCTTTTGCTCGTACTTCCTAGACATGTAAATTTTCCTCGAACCCCAAAATATGGGCAATGACTCATGAAAATGTCATAAATGCAAAAATACGAGACTTTTGTCATAACTCAAACATGTAAATCGCCTAGAACCCCAAAACACTATGCAATAGCTCATTAAAACATCCATAAACGCAAAAGCTAGTTTTTGGTCATAACTCTAAAACATGAAATTGGCCAGGAACCCAAAATTGTGGGAAATAACTTATGAAAAAGGCCATAAATGCAAAACGACGAAGTTTTGGTCATACCTCTCAAACTTTTAAATCGCCTCGAACCCCAAAACTATGGGCAATAGCTCATGAAAACGACTTAAAAAGAAAAAAACAAGGACTTTTGGGCATACCTCTCAAACATGTAAATCGCCCTAGAACCTCAAAACTGGGCAATAACTCAAGAAAACGACCAAAAAACACGAAAACGAGAACTTTTGGTCATACCTCTCAAACATGTAAACCTCCCTGGAACCCCAAAACTATGGGCAATAACTCATGAAAATGGCCATAAAACGCTAAAAAGATGATTTTTTGGTCATAACTCTAAAACAAGTAAATCGCCTTGGAACCCAAAACTATGGCCAATAACTCATGAAAACGGCCATAAAATGCAGAGACGACGATTTTTTGGTCATACCTCTCAAACATATAAATCACCCTTGAACCCCAAAACGATGGGAAATAGCTCATGAAAATGGCCATAAAACGAAAAAACGACGAGTTTTTGCTCGTACCTCCCAAACAAATAAATCGCCCTGGACCCCAAAACTATGGGAAATAGCTCATGAAAATGGCCATAAAAGACAAAAATGCCGAGTTCTTGCTCTTACCTCCCAAACAAATAAATCGCCTGAACACCAAAATCAGGCAAGAACTCATGAAAATGGCTATAAAATGCAAAAGACGAGTTTTTGGTCATAGCTATAAAACATGTAAATCTCCTTGGAACCCCAAAACCGTGGGAAATATCTCATGAAAACGTCCATAAAAAGCAAAAAAACGATGCCTTTTGGTCATAACTCTCAAACATGTAAATCGCCCTAGAATCCCAAAACCGTAGGCAATAGCTTAGTAAAATGGCCATAAAACGCAAAAATGACGACTTTTTAGTCATAAGTCAAACACTTATCGCTTATTAGGATCATTATAAATCACCCTAGAACCTAAAAACTATGGGCAAGAACTCGTGAAAATAGCCATAAGACGCGAAAATAATTAGTTTTTGGTCATAATTCTAAATCAAATCTTGGGCCTTACTGGCCATTTATTACCCCTTGGAACAAGAAAACTATAGACAATACCTCATGAAAACGGACATAAAACACAAAGAAACACAAGTTTTTGGTGATTCCCACAAACATGTATAAGGTATTATGGTCGTTGTAAATAGCCTTAGAACCCCCAAACTGTGGGCAATAAAACACAAAAAAGACGAGCTTTTGCGCGTACTTACCAGACATGTAAATTTCCCTGGAACCTCAAAAATATGGGCAATGACTCATGAAAATGTCCATAAATGCAAAAAGACGAAGTTTTGTCATAATCGCGAAATATGTAAATCGCCTAGAACCCCAAAAAACACAAAGCTCATTAAAATAAAGCATAAACGAAACGACTAGTTTTTGGTCATAACTCTAAAACATGAAATTGAACACAAAATTGTGGAATAACTTATGAAAAAGTCCATAAAATGCAAAAACGATGAGTTTTTTGTCATACCTCTCAAACTTTTAAATCGCTCAGGAACCCCAAAACTATGGGCAATAGCTCATGAAAACGGCCATAAAAAGAAAAAAACAAGGACTTTTTGGGTATACCTCTCATACATGTAAATCGCCCTAGAACCTCAAAACTGTGGGCAATAGCTCATGAAAACTGCCATAAAACAAAAAAACGAGAACTTTTGGTCATACCTCTCAAACATGTAAACGTCCCTGGAAGCCCAAAACTGTGGGCAATAACTCGTGAAAATGGCCATAAAACGCTCGAAAGATGATTTTTTGGTCATAACTTTGAAACAAGTAAATCGCCTTGGAACCCAAAACTATGGCCAATAACTCATAAAAACGTCCATAAAATGCAGAGACGATTTTTTGGTCATACCTCAAACATGTAAATCACCTCGAACCCCAAAACGATGGGAAGTAACTCATGAAAATGGTGATAAAACGCAAAAGGATGAGTTTTGGTGATATCTAAAACATGTAAATCGCCCCTGGAACCCAATAACTGTGGGCAATAGCTCATGAAAACCGCCATAAAAAAGCAAAAATGATGTCTTTTTTGTCATAACTCTCCGATATGTAAATCGCCTAGAACCCCAAACTGTGGGCAGTAGCTCATGAAAATGGCCATAAAACGCAAAAACACGAATTTTTTGTTAGTACTTCGCAACCAAAAAAATCGCTTTGAACCCCAAAACTATTGGAAATAGCTCATGAAAACGTCCATAAAAGACAAAAATGCCGAGTTCTTGCTCTTACATCCCAAACAAATAAATCGCCTGAACACCAAAGCTGGGCAAGAACTCATGAAAATGGCCATAAACGCAAAAACGAAGTTTTTGGTCATAGCTCAAACATGTAAATCTCCTTGGAACCCCAAAACTGGGAAATATCTCATGAAAACCCATAAAAAGCAAAAACAATGACTTTTTGGTCATAACTCTAACATGTAAATCGCGCTAGAACCCCTGTAATCAGAGGCAATAGCTTAGTAAAATGGCCATAAAACACAAAATGACGACTTTTTAGTCATAAGTCAAACACTTATCGTTTATTAGGATCACTATAAATCACCCTAGAACCTAAAACCTATGGGCAAGGACTCGTGAAAACGCCATAAGACGCGAAAATAATTAGTTTTGGTCATAATTCTAAATCAAATCTTGGGCCTTCGCCATGCATTAACCCTTGGAACAAGAAAACTATAGACAATACCTCATGAAAACGACATAAAACAAAAAGAAACACAAGTTTTGGTGATGCCCAAACATGTATAAGGTATTATGGTCGTCAGAATCTCCTTAGAACCCCAAATCAGGGCAATAAACACAAAAACGACGAGTTTTTGGTCATACCTCTCAAACTTGTAAATCGCCCAAGAACCCCAAAACTATGGGCAATAGCTCATGAAAACGGCCATAAAAAGAAAAAAACAAGGACTTTTTGGGCATACCTCTCATACATGTAAAATCGCCCTAGAACCTCAAAACTGTGGGCAATAGCTCATGAAAACTGCCATAAAACAAAAAAACGAGAACTTTTGGTCATACCTCTCAAACATGTAAACCTCCCTGGAAGCCCAAAACTATGGGAAATAACTCATGAAAATGTCCATAAAACGCTAAAAAGATGATTTTTTGGTCATAACTCTGAAACAAGTAAATCGCCATGGAACCCAAAACTATGGCCAATAACTCATGAAAACGGCCATAAAATGCAGAGACGGTGATTTTTTGGTCATACCTCTCAAACATGTAAATCGCCCTCGAATCCCAAAACTATGGGAAGTAACTCATGAAAATGGCCATAAAACGCAAAAAGATGAGTTTTTGGTCATATCTGTAACATGTAAATCGCCCCTGGAACCCAAAACTGTGGGCAATAGCTCATGAAAACCGCCAGAAAAAAGCAAAAACGATGTCTTTTTGGTCATAACTCTCCGATATGTAAATCGCCCAGAACCCCAAACCGTGGGTAGTAGCTCATGAAAATGGCCATAAAACGAAAAAACGACGAGTTTTTGCTCGTACCTCCCAAAGAAATAAATCGCCCTGGACCCCAAAACTATGGGAAATAGCTCATGAAAATGGCCACAAAAGACAAAAAGACGAGTTTTTGCTCGTACCTCCCAAACAAATAAATCGCTGGAACACCAAAGCTGGGCAAGAACTCATGAAAATGGCCATAAAATGCAAAAGACGAAGTTTTGGTCATAGCTCAAAAACATGTAAATCTCCTTGGAACCCCAAAACTGTGGGAAATATCTCATGAAAACGTCCATAAAAAGCAAAAACGATGCCTTTGGTCATAACTCTCAAACATGTAAATCGCCTAGAACCCCAAAACCAGAGGCAATAGCTTAGTAAAATGGCCATAAACGCAAAAATGACGACTTTTTAGTCATAAGTCAAACACTTATCGTTTATTAGGATCACTATAAATCACCCTAGAACCTAAAAACTATGGGCAAGGACTCGTGAAAACGGCCATAAGACGCGAAAATAATTAGTTTTTGGTCATAATTCTAAATCAAATCTTGGGCCCATCGCCATGCATTACCCCTTGGAACAAGAAAACTATAGACAATACCTCATAAAAACGGACATAAAACACAAAGAAACACAAGTTTTTGGTGATTCCCACAAACATGTATAAGGTATTATGGTCGTTGTAAATAACCTTAGAACCCCCAAACTGTGGGCAATAAAACACAAAAAAGACGAGCTTTTGCGCGTACTTACCAGACATGCAAATTTCCCTGGAACCCCAAAAATATGGGCAATGACTCATGAAAATGTCCATAAAATGCAAAAAAGACGAGTTTTTGTCATAACTGCGAAACATGTAAATCGCCCTAGAACCCCCAAAACACTGTGCAATAGCTCATTAAAACAGCCATAAAACGCAAACCGACTAGTTTTTGGTCATAACTCTAAAACATGAAATTCATACGAACACAAAATTGTGGGAAATAACTTATGAAAAAGGCCATAAAATGCAAAACGACGAGTTTTGGTCATACCTCTCAAACTTTTAAATCGCCCTGGAACCCCAAAACTATGGGCAATAGCTCATGAAAACGACCTTAAAACAAAAAAACGAGGACTTTTTGGGCATACCTCTCATACATGTAAATCGCCTAGAACCTCAAAATCGGGCAATAGCCATGAAAACTGCCATAAAACAAAAAAACGAGAACTTCTGGTCATTCCTCTCAAACATGTAAACCTCCCTGGAACCCCAAAACTATGGGCAATAACTCATGAAAATGGCCATAAAACACTAAAAAGATGATTTTTTGGTTATAACTCTAAAACAAGTAAATCGCCTTGGAACCCAAAACTATGGCCAATAACTCATGAAAACGGCCATAAAATGCAGAGACGATGATTTTTTGGTCATACCTCTCAAACATGTAAATCACCCTCGAACCCCAAAACGATGGGAAGTAACTCATGAAAATGGCGATAAAACGCAAAAGGATGAGTTTTGGTGATATCTAAAACATGTAAATCGCCCCTGGAACCCAATAACTGTGGGCAATAGCTCATGAAAACCGCTATAAAAAAGCAAAAACGATGTCTTTTTTGTCATAACTCTTCGATATGTAAATCGCCTAGAACCCCAAACTGTGGGCAGTAGCTCATGAAAATGGCCATAAAACGCAAAAACGACGAAGTTTGCTTGCATTTCCAAACAAATAAATCGCCTGGACCCCAAAACTATGGGAAATAGCTCATGAAAATGGCCATAAAAGACAAAAACGCCGAGTTTTTGCTCATACCTCCCAAACAAATAAATCGCCCTGGAACACCAAAACTGCGGGCAGTAACTCATGAAAATGGCCATAAAACGCAAAAAGACGAGTTTTTGGTCATAGCTCCGAAACATGTAAATCTCCTTGGAACTCCAAAACCGTGGAAAATATCTCATGAAAACGTCCATAAAAAGCAAAAAAACGATGACTTTTTGGTCATAACTCTCTAACATGTAAATCGCGCTAGAACCCTAGAACCGTAGGCAATAGCTTGGTAAAATGGCCATAAAACGCAAAAATGATGACTTTTTAGTCATAAGTCAAACACTTATCGTTTATTAGGATCATTATAAATCACCGTAGAACCTAAAAACTATGGGCAAGGACTCGTGAAAACGGCCATAAGACGCGAAAATAATTAGTTTTTGCTCATAATTCTAAATCAAATCTTGTGTCTTACTGGCCATGCATTACCCCTTGGAACAAGAAAACTATAGACAATACCTCATGAAAACGGACATAAAACAAAAAGAAACACAAGTTTTTGGTGATGCCCACAAACATGTATAAGGTATTATGGTCATCGTAAATCTCCTTAGAACCCCCAAACTGTGGGCAATAAACACAAAAACGACGAGTTTTTGGTCATACCTCTCAAACTTTTAAATCGCCCTGGAACCCTAAAACTATGGGCAATAGCTCATGAAAACGACCTTAAAAAGAAAAAAACAAGGACTTTTTGGGCATACCTCTCATACATGTAAATCGCCCTAGAATCTCAAAACTGTGGGCAATAGCTCATGAAAACTGCCATAAAACAAAAAAAACGAGAACTTTTGGTCATACCTCTCAAACATGTAAACCTCCCTAGAAGCCCAAAACTATGGGAAATAACTCATGAAAATGTCCATAAAACGCTAAAAAGATGATTTTTTGGTCATAACTCTGAAACGAGTAAATCGCCATGGAACCCAAAACTATGGCCAATAACTCATGAAAACGGCCATAAAATGCAGAGACGGCGATTTTTTGGTCATACCTCTCAAACATGTAAATCGCCCTCGAACCCAAAAACTATGGGAAGTAACTCATGAAAATGGCCGTAAAACGCAAAAAGATGAGTTTTTGGTCATATCTAAAACATGTAAATCGCCCCTGGAACCCAATAACTGTGGGCAATAGCTCATGAAAACCGCCATAAAAAAGGAAAAACGATGTCTTTTTTGTCATAACTCTCCGATATGTAAATCGCCTAGAAACCCAAACGGGGGGCAGTAGCTCATGAAAATGGCCATAAAACGCAAAAACGACGATTTTTTGCTCGTACCTCCCAAACAAATAAATCGCCCTGGGCCCCAAAACTATGGGAAATAGCTCATGAAAATGGCCATAAAAGACAAAAACGCCGAAGTTTTGCTTACCTCCCAAACAAATAAATCGCCTGGAACACCAAAATCAGGCAAGAACTCATGAAAATGGCCATAAACGCAAAACGAAGTTTTGGTCATAGCTCAAACATGTAAATCTCCTTGGAACCCCAAAACCGTGGGAAATATCTCATGAAAACGTCCATAAAAAGCAAAAAACGATGCCCTTTGGTCATAACTCTCAAACATGTAAATCGCCCTAGAACCCCAAAACCGTAGGCAATAGCTTAGTAAAATGGCCATAAAATGCAAAAATGACGACTTTTTAGTGATAAGTCAAACACTTATCGTTTATTAGGATCATTATAAATCACCCTCGAACCTAAAAACTATGGGCAAGAACTCGTGAAAACGGCCATAAGACGCGAAAACAATTAGTTTTTCGTCAAAATTGTAAATCAAATCTTGGGTCTTACTGGCCATGCATAACCCCTTGGAACAACAAAACTATAGACAATACCTCATGAAATCGGACATAAAACAAAAGGAAACACAAGTTTTTGGTGATGCCCACAAACATGTATCAGGTATTACGGTCGTTGTAAATCGCCTTAGAACCCCCAAACTGTGGGCAATAAACACAAAACGACGAAGTTTTTGGTCATACCTCTCAAACTTGTAAATCGCCTCGAACCCCAAAACTATGGGCAATAGCTCATGAAAACGCCATAAAAGAAAAAAACAAGGACTTTTGGGCATACCTCAAACATGTAAATCGCCCTAGAACCTCAAAACTGTGGGCAATAGCTCATGAAAACTGCCATAAAACAAAAACGAACTTTTGGTCATACCTCTCAAACATGTAAACCTCCCTGGAACCCCAAAACTATGGGCAATAACTCATGAAAATGGCCATAAAACGCTAAAAAGATGATTTTTTGGTCATAACTCTAAAACAAGTAAATCGCCTTGGAACCCAAAACTATGGCCAATAACTCATGAAAACGGCCATAAAATGCAGAGACGACGATTTTTTGGTCATACCTCTCAAACATATAAATCACCCTTGAACCCCAAAACGATGGGAAATAACTCATGAAAATGGCGATAAAACGCAAAAGGATGAGTTTTGGTGATATCTAAAACATGTAAATCGCCCCTAGAACCCAATAACTGTGGGCAATAGCTCATGAAAACCGCCATAAAAAAGCAAAAACGATGTATTTTTTGTCATAACTCTCCGATATGTAAATCGCCTAGAACCCCAAACTGTGGGCAGTAGCTCATGAAAATGGCCATAAAACGCAAAAACGACGAGTTTTTGCTCGTACCTCCCAAACAAATAAATCGCCCTGGACCCCAAAACTATTGGAAATAGCTCATGAAAATGTCCATAAAAGACTAAAATGCCGAGTTCTTGCTCTTACCTCCCAAACAAATAAATCGCCCTGGAACACCAAAACTGCGGGCAGTAACTCATGAAAATGGCCATAAAACGCAAAAAGTCGAGTTTTTGGTCATAGCTCTGAAACATGTAAATCTCCTTGGAACCCCAAAACCGTGGGAAATATCTCATGAAAACGTCCATAAAAAGCAAAAAACGATGCCTTTTGGTCATAACTCTCTAACATGTAAATCGCGCTAGAACCCCAGAACCGTAGGCAATAGCTTGGTAAAATGGCCATAAAACGCAAAAATGACAACTTTTTAGTCATAAGTCAAACACTTATCGTTTATTAGGATCACTATAAATCACCCTAGAACCTAAAAACTATGGGCAAGGACTCGTGAAGACGGCCATAAGACGCGAAAATAATTAGTTTTTGGTCATAATTCTAAATCAAATCTTGGGCCTTACTGGCCATGCATTACCCCTTGGAACAAGAAAACTATAGACAATACCTCATGAAAATGGACATAAAACAAAAATAAACACAAGTTTTTGGTGATGCCCACGAACATGTATAAGGTATTATGGTCGTCGTAAATCTCCTTAGAACCCCCAAACTGTGGGCAATAAATACAAAAACGACGAGTTTTTGGTCATACCTCTCAAACTTGTAAATCGCCCTAGAACCCCAAAACTATGGGCAATAGCTCATGAAAACGGCCATAAAAAGAAAAAAACAAGGACTTTTTGGGCATACCTCTCATACATGTAAAATCGCCCTAGAACCTCAAAACTGTGGGCAATAGCTCATGAAAACTGCCATAAAACAAAAAAACGAGAACTTTTGGTCATACCTCTCAAACATGTAAACCTCCCTGGAACCCCAAAACTATGGGCAATAACTCATGAAATTGTCCATAAAACGCTAAAAAGATGATTTTTTGGTCATAACTCTGAAACAAGTAAATCGCCATGGAACCCAAAACTATGACCAATAACTCATGAAAACGGCCATAAAATGCAGAGACGGCGATTTTTTGGTCATACCTCTCAAACATGTAAATCGCCCTCGAACCCCAAAACTATGGGAAGTAATTCATGAAAATGGCGATAAAACGCAAAAGGATGAGTTTTTGGTCATATCTAAAACATGTAAATCGCCCCTGGAACCCAATAACTGTGGGCAATAGCTCATGAAAACCGCCATAAAAAAGGAAAAACGATGTCTTTTTTGTCATAACTCTCCGATATGTAAATCGCCTAGAAACCCAAACGGGGGGCAGTAGCTCATGAAAATGGCCATAAAACGCAAAAACGACGATTTTTTGCTCGTACCTCCCAAACAAATAAATCGCCCTGGGCCCCAAAACTATGGGAAATAGCTCATGAAAATGGCCATAAAAGACAAAAACGCCGAGTTTTTGCTCGTACCTCCCAAACAAATAAATCGCCCTGGAACACCAAAACTGCGGGCAGTAACTCATGAAAATGGCCATAAAACGCAAAAAGACGAGTTTTTGGTCATAGCTATAAAACATGTAAATCTCCTTGGAACCCCAAAACCGTGGGAAATATCTCATGAAAACGTCCATAAAAAGCAAAAAACGATGCCCTTTGGTCATAACTCTCAAACATGTAAATCGCCCTAGAACCCCAAAACCGTAGGCAATAGCTTAGTAAAATGGCCATAAAACGCAAAAATGACGACTTTTTAGTCATAAGTCAAACACTTATCGTTTATTAGGATCATTATAAATCACCCTGGAACCTAAAAACTATGGGCAAGAACTCGTGAAAACGGCCATAAGACGCGAAAACAATTAGTTTTTGGTCAAAATTGTAAATCAAATCTTGGGTCTTACTGGCCATGCATAACCCCTTGGAACAACAAAACTATAGACAATACCTCATGAAATCGGACATAAAACAAAAGGAAACACAAGTTTTTGGTGATGCCCACAAACATGTATCAGGTATTACGGTCGGTAAATAAAAAACCCCCAAACTGGCACAATAAACAAAAGACGAAGCTTTTTGGTCATACTTCAAACATGTAAATTTTCCTGAACCCCAAAATATGGGCAATGACTCATGAAAATGTCCATAAAATGCAAAAAAAAGGACTTTTTGGTCATAACTCTAACATTTAAATCGCCCTAGAACCTCAAAACTGTGGGCAATAGCTCATGAAAACTGCCATAAAACAAAAAAAAAACGAGAACTTTTGGTCATACCTCTCAAACATGTAAACCTCCCTGGAAGCCCAAAACTATGGGAAATAACTCATGAAAATGTCCATAAAAAGCTAAAAAGATGATTTTTTGGTCATAACTCTGAAACAAGTAAATCGCCATGGAACCCAAAACTATGGCCAATAACTCATGAAAACGGCCATAAAATGCAGAGACGGCGATTTTTTGGTCATACCTCTCAAACATGTAAATCGCCCTCGAATCCCAAAACTATGGGAAGTAACTAATGAAAATGGCCATAAAACGCAAAAAGATGACCTTTTGGTCATACCTCTCAAAACATGTAAATCGCCCCTGGAACCCAAAACTGTGGGCAATAGCTCATGAAAACCGCCAGAAAAAAGCAAAAACGATGTCTTTTTGGTCATAACTCTCCGATATGTAAATCGCCCAGAACCCCAAACCGTGGGTAGTAGCTCATGAAAATGGCCATAAAAAAAACGATTTTTTGCTCGTTTCCCAAACAAATAAATCGCCTGACCCCAAAACTAAGGGAAATAGCTCCTGAAAATGGCCATAAAAGACAAAAATGCCGAGTTCTTGCTCTTACCTCCCAAACAAATAAATCGCCCTGGAACACCAAAACTGCAGGCAGTAACTCATGAAAATGGCCATAAAATGCAAAAAGACGAGTTTTTGGTCATAGCTCTGAAACATGTAAATCTCTTTGGAACCCCAAAACTGTGGGAAATATCTCATGAAAACGTCCATAAAAAGCAAAACGATGCCTTTTGGTCATAACTCTCAAACATGTAAATCGCCCTAGAACCCCAAAAACCGGCAATAGCTTAGTAAAATGGCCATAAACGCATAAAAATGACGACTTTTAGTCTTAAGTCAAACACTTATCGTTTATTAGGATCACTATAAATCACCCTAGAACCTTAAAACTATGGGCAAGGACTCGTGAAAGCGGCCATAAGACGAAAAAATTAGTTTTGGTCATAATTCTAAATCAAATCTTGGGCCTTCGGCCATGCATTACCCCTGGAACAAGAAAACTATAGACAATACCTCATAAAACGGACATAAAACAAAAAAACACAAGTTTTGGTGATTCCCACAAACATGTATAAGGTATTATGGTCTAGTAAATAACTAGAACCCCCAAACTGGCAATAAAACACAAAAAAAACGACGAGTTTTTGGTCATAACTTAAAACATGTAAATCGCCTAGAACCCCAAAACTATGGGCAATGACTCATGAAAATGGCCATAAATGCAAAAAAAATGACCTTTTGGGCATATCTCTCATACATGTAAATCGCCCTGGAACCTCAAAACTGTGGGCAATATCTCATGAAAACTACCATAAAACGAAAACACGAGAACTTTTGGTCATACCTCTCAAACATGTAAACCTCCCTGGAACCCCAAAACTATGGGCAATAACTCATGAAAATGGCCATAAAACGCTAAAAAGATGATTTTTTGGTCATAACTCTGAAACAAGTAAATCTCCTTGGAACCCAAACCTATGGCCAATAACTCATGAAAATGACCATAAAATGCAAAAACGATGATTTTTTGGTAATACGTCTCAAACATGTAAATCGCCCTCGAACCCCCAAACTATGGGAAGTAACTCGTGAAAATGGCCATAAAACGCAAAAGGATGAGTTTTTGGTTATATCTGAAACATGTAAATCGCCCTGGAACCCAATAACTTTGGGTAATAGCTCAAAAAAAACCGCCATAAAAAGCTAAAACGATGTCTTTTTGGTCATCACTCTCCAATATGTAAATCGCCTAGAACCCCAAAGTGTGGGCAGTAGCTCATGAAAATGGCCATAAAACGCAAAAACGACGAGTTTTTGCTCATACCTCCCAAACAAAGAAATCGCCCTGGACCCCAAAATTGTGGGCAATAGCTCATGAAAATGGCCATAAAAGGTAAAAACGCCGAGTTTTTGCTCGTACCTCCCAAACAAATAAATCGCCGTGGAACACCAAAACTTTGGGCGGTAACTCAGGAAAATGGCCATAAAATGCAAAAGGACGAGTTTTTCGTCATAGCTCGGAAACATGTAAATCTCCTTGGAACCCCAAAACCGTGGGCAAATATCTCATGAAAACGGCCATAAAAAGCAAAAAAACGATGACTTTTTGGTCATAACTCTCAAACATGTAAATCTCCCTAGAACCTCAAAACCGTAGGCAATAGCTTAGTAAAATGGCCATAAAACGCAAAAATGACGACTTTTTAGTCATAAGTCAAACACTTATCGTTTATTAGGATCATTATAAATCACCCTAGAACCTAAAAACTGTGGGCAAGAACTCGTGAAAACGGCCATAAGACACGAAAACAATTAGTTTTTGGTCATAATTCTAAATCAAATCTTGGGCCTTACTGGCCATGCATTACCCCTTGGAACAAGAAAACTATAGACAATACCTCCTGAAAACCGACATAAAACACAAAGAAACACAAGTTTTTGGTGATGCCCACAAACATGTATAAGGTATTATGGTCGTTGTAAATCGCCTTAGAACCCCCAACCTGTGGGCAATAAAACACAAAAAAGACGAGCTTTTGCGCGTACTTCCCAGACATGTAAATTTCCCTAGAACCCCAAAAATATGGGCAATGACTCATGAAAATGTCCATAAAATGCAAAAAGACGAGTTTTTGTCATAACTGCGAAACATGTAAATCGCCCTAGAACCCCAAAAACACTGTGCAATAGCTCATTAAAACAGCCATAAAACGCAAACCGACTAGTTTTTGCTCGTACCTCCCAAACAAATAAATCGCCCTGGACCCCAAAACTATTGGAAATAGCTCATGAAAATGGCCATAAAAGACAAAAATGCCGAGTTCTTGCTCTTACCTCCCAAACAAATAAATCGCCCTGGAACACCAAAACTACGGGCAGTAACTCACGAAAATGGCCATAAAATGCAAAAAGACGAGTTTTTGGTCATAGCTCTGAAACATGTAAATCTCCTTGGAACCCCAAAACCATGGGAAATATCTCATGAAAACGTCCATAAAAAGCAAAAAACGATGCCTTTTGGTCATAACTCTCAAACATGTAAATCGCCCTAGAACCCCAAAACCATAGGCAATAGCTTGGTAAAATGGCCATAAAACGCAAAAATGACGACTTTTTAGTCATAAGTCAAACACTGTAAATAAATCCTTGAACCTTCAAAAACTATGGCTACTGAAGTAACTTCCGGCGAAATGGCTATAAAATGCAGAACGAGAGATTTTTTAATCATATCTCGAAACATGTAAATCGCCTCGAATACTAAACTTATGCGGGCAAGTAACTCATGAAAACCGCCATAAAAGCTAAAGGAATGAGTTTTGGTCATAACTCAAACACAAGTCGCCTGAAACCTACTAACTGTGGCACACTACAAAAAACCGCCTATAAAAGCTAAAACAATGTCTTACTATAACTCTCAAATATGCAAAACGCCTAGAACTTGGGGCAAGTGCGTGTAGTAGCACATGCGAAAATTGTCAGAAATCTAAAAACGACGAAGCCTTTTGCTCATACCTCCCAAACAAATAAATCGCCTAGACCCAAAACTCAGGGCAATAGCTCATGAACATATTACCATAAAAGGTAAAAGGGCTGAAGTTTTTGCTCGTATCTCCCAAACAAATAAATCGCCCTCGAACACCAAAACTTCAGGCAAGAATTCCGTGAAAATGGCCATAAAATGCAAAAGACTTCAGCTTTTGGTCATAGCTCTCGAAACATGTACCCCATGGAACCTCAAAACTGCGGTGGGTAATATCTCATGAAAAAACGCCATAAAAGCAAAAACGATGACTTTGGTCATAAAATCTCCCTAAACATATAACGCCTCAACCTCAAAACCATAGGCAACAGTTTGCGTAAATGGCCATAAACACAAAAATGACGATTTCTTAGTCATAACTCAAACATTTATTAATATTAGGATTGGTTATAAATCACCTCGAACTTAACTACATCAGAAAAGATAACAAAAAATGAATTGGCCAAATGTAAAACTTAAAACTATGGTATCAAATGGAAAAAACCTAAACAAAATAAAAACAATAAAAAAAAAACTTTTTTAAAACCCACAAAAAAAAACAATATGGGTGTTCCTCAAATATGCATACAAACAATTGTAACTATAACTTGTTTTGTCAGCTGATATGTTTCCTGCAGTTTCTCGCCAGTTAGCTCTAAGGCCTTTTCATGTTGCTATTTTGGTCCTAACAACACTTATTTCCAAACCAAAACAGCCATAATGTCATTATACCTAAAAAGATCATTTGAAATAATATGAAATTGGCCTTGCAATAACTTTGTCATAAAATAAATCGAATGCGCAAATCAAAAACATGAAACAAAAAAAAGAACAAAAAAAAAACATAAAAAAAAAAAACATGTTTGATCTCAATGTCAAATGTGCTAAATGAATAAAAAACTTAAAATGGGTCATCAACAATGAACACTTTGAAACATGCAAACATAAAAATGGCAAATAAAACCATGAAATTTTGCCCATATGTAATCAAAGAGCAAAACTGTCATAAAAAATGAATAAAATGTAACGAACCTAAATGTAAATACAAAAAATGTCAAACTAAAGCATGAATACCTGGTAAATAAAATAAACACAGAAACCCAAAAAAATGGCATAAAACATAAAATGCACCAAAAAACTACCCCAAAACTATGGGCAAAAAATGGCATAAAAACGAACGCAAAATCACCATTAAAATAAAAAAAACTGGGAATCCATGAAAAAAAAACAAACCATGAATTGCCCAACACCGCAAATCAAAATCAAACAAAGAAAATGGCCATAAATGTAAAGAAACCAAACATAAATGAAATTGGGTAAAATCCAAAAAAAGTAAAATCCAAAAAATCAACATACCACTGAAACTCATCAAGAAATGAGCTAAAAACTAAATGGATAACCCATAAAGGATGAGTTTGTATTCCATAAAAATGGGCAAGTTATGATCAACTTGGTAAACATGCTTTTGAACAATAGCAGGTTCGAAACTCAAAAATCGACCCCCTCGCTTGGTAATGCATAGAGATCTTTTTCCTCTTCCTCCCCCTTACTGGGACCCAGCTCATGAATGGCTAAAAAGACAAAGCTTTTTGGTACTCAACATGAAACCCAAAAAAAATATATGAAAGATAAATAAAAACTCAAACTTTTGCATACATACAACAAAATTAAATTTAAAAGAAAAACAAAAATGTATCTGGCTCCAAAATGTAAATACTTTAACATACCATAACGCGCATTTTTGGTCAAACTCAAACATGAAAAATCACCCTAAAAAAATAGCATAGTAAACAAAAGCATAACAAACATTTTTTCATAAACATGTACTTTTAGGATCATTGATCACCATCTAGAACCTAAAACCAAAAAAATAGTGAAAAATTTTTTGGATTTGTGTCCTTACTTGCCCAAACGGAAAATAACAATATGCTAGAAACAACAAAAAAAGAAAGATGAATCAGAACCCAAAACATTTTGATGGACATAAATCGTGGTAACTCCAAGTGATTGAAACATGTAGCCCAAAAATGACCCCAAAATCGCTAATACTCATGAAAATGTCTATAAACAATACAATGAATTTTCACTCTCAAAAAATCGCCTCAACACCAAAAAAGCATAAAAAAGCTAAACATGATTTTTGGTCATAAAATATAAACATTAAAATCTCAAATGCAAAAACACATAAAACAGAAAAAGCTTAAAACAAACGTCAACAAAACGTCATATCAACTAGAACATACTAGCTATGGAATGTCGCCATAAACATGATTTTTGCTCCTCTATCCCATAAATTCACCACAAAACTAGCACAAAAACTCATTTTTGTCCTAAAATAAAAAGATCCTGGTCAAAAACATGAATAAAACAATGAACCCAAACTAGAAAAACTCATGAAACGTCACAAAAGCAAAGTATGTTTGGTCATCCTCTTGTCAATATGAGTAAATAAAATGGCCATAAAAAAATGTCATTGGTCATAACAAACTAATGGTCTTGATATAAAATGCAAAAATGCAATCAAACAAAATTTTGAAGCATAACAAAAACTAACCCATCATACTGGCTCAAAATCCAAAAAACTAGTGTGGTCATAGCTCTATAACCCAACAATCGCCTATAAAAAAATAAAGCTATGGGCCCACAACTTTGGCTCGACTAATGTAAATCTGACACTCCATAAACACCATGAACTTTGCTCAAAACCAATGCTAAAACAAAATGTGCACAAGCTGTGAAAAAACTAAACCCCACATAAATCATAAAAAAATGACTTTTGGTCATAATCTCCCCCAAAAAAATTCGCCTCAAACCAAAATGATTTATTTTAGTACCTCATCACTTAATGCCTTAACTTGAAAACTTCTTAAAATCAACATAAGGGCAAAGACATTTTGCAAATAGTTAACATGACCTCATAATAAAAGGGTCATATCTCATGACAAAACACTATAGAAAAAATGAATTTTGTACCTAAACAAGAATGTTTTGGTCATGCCTTCATCTATAATGAAGTCTTTAGAACCCCTAATAAGAAAAAAAATGGGCAATCATGCTCATAAACCAAACATGATGCCATCATATTTTGAAAACAAGAATCCAAAATCGATAAACTAGTTTGGTCATACCTCAAAACATTATGCCCAATCGAACACAACATTTGTATATTTCAAAACACGCCATAAAAGGGCAATGAAAATGTCTTTGCAAAACAAATCTCATAACTTTGTATCATACCTCAAAACATCGCTCCTTGAAAAACAAAACGGCTTTTTTCAATAACTAATGTAAATCCTCCAACAAAATTGGGCAATATGGTGAGATATTGTCAAAATGCTAAAACAAAAAGTTGTCATACCCTAAAAACCATGAACTCTCAAATGAAAAGGGACATACCATAAACAAAAAATGGTTTTAAATAAACATCATGTACGATAATCAAAATTGAAAAAAAAGCTGGCATAAAACGCAAAATTTTTTTGGTCATAAAAATAACGCCATGACTCCATCTCAAAAAACTGAAACATAAACTATGAAAATAAAACATCTCAAACAAAAAAACGAACCCCAAAATAATGGGCAAATCAAAACCAAAAATATAGTAACATCAAATGTGTTGAACCCAAACATGACTTTTTCTATAAAATCGCCATGAACCCAAAAAGCAAAATGGCAAATGGGCCACAAATAAATCGACCCAATGCCAAATATAAACATATCTCAAATGTAAAAACACCAAAAAATGTAATAAATTGGTAGTTTGTAAAATGCATAAATGAATGCCTGAAGTCTATCAAAAGCAAACAACTGAAATGGCATACTCAGAAAAACCAAAACGCAATGACTTTGGTCATAATTCACATAAAAACACTAAAACTATATAGAATCATTATGTAATCCCAACCTAAAAACTATGGGCAAGAACTCATGAAAACGGCCATAAGACGCGAAAACAATTAGTTTTTGGTCATAATTCTAATCAAATCTTGGGTCTTACTGGCCATGCATAACCCCTTGGAACAAGAAAACTATAGAATATACCTCATGAAAACGGCAATAAAACAAAAAGAAACACAAGTTTTTGGTGATGCCCACAAATATGTATAAGGTATTATGGTCGTTGTAATCGCCTTAGAACCCCGAAACTATGGGCAATAAATGTAAAAAGACGTATGTGCAACAGATTTCAGCACATGTAAATTTCCTAGAACCCAAAAAATATGGGCAATGACTCACTTAAAATGTCCATAAATGCAAAAGACGAAGCCGTTCATAACCGAACTCGAAAACATGTAAATCGCCCTAGAACCCCCAAAACACTGTGCAATAGGTCATTAAAACAGCCATAAACGCAAAGCGACTAGTTTTTGGTCATAACTCCAAAACATGAAATTCGCACACGGACACAAAATTGTGGGCAATAACTCATGAAAAAGGCCATAAAATGCAAAAAACGATGAGTTTTTGGTCATACCTCTCAAACTTTTAAATCGCCCTGGAACCCCAAAACTATGGGCAATAGCTCATGAAAACGGCCATAAAAAGAAAAAAACAAGGACTTTTTGGGTATACCTCTCATACATGTAAATCGCCCTAGAACCTCAAAATCAGGCAATAGCCTGTGAAAACCGCCATAAAAAAAAAAACGAACTTTTGGTCATACTTTCAAACATGTAACCTCCCCGAAGCTCAAAATCAGGTGGGTAACTCATGAAAATGGCCATAAAACGCTCAAAAGATGATTTTTTGGTCATAACTTTGAAACAAGTAAATCGTCTTGGAACCCAAAACTATGGCCAATAACTCATAAAAACGTCCATAAAATGCAGAGACGACAATTTTTTGGTCATACCTCTCAAACATTTAAATCTTCCTCGAACCCCAAAACAATGGGAAGTAATTCATGAAAATGGCAATAAAAATCAAAAGGATGAGTTTTTGGTCATATCTAAAACATGTAAATCGCCATAAAAAAGCAAAAACGATGTCTTTTTTGTCATAACTCTCCGATATGTAAATCGCCTAGAACCCCAAACTGCCCATGAAAATGGCCATAAAATTTAGAAACGGCGAGTTTTTGCGTCTACCTCCCAAACAAATAAATCGCCCTGGACCCCAAAACAGTGGGAAATAGCTCATGAAAATGGCCATAAAAGAAAAAATCGCCGAGTTTTTGCTCGTACCTCCCAAACAAATAAATCGCCCTGGAACACCAAGACTACGGGCAGTAACTCATGAAAATGGCCATAAAACGCAAAACGAAGAGTTTTTGGTCATATCTCTGAAATATGTAAATCTCCTTGGAGCCCCAAAACCGTGGTAAATATCTCATGAAAACATCCATAAAAAGCAAAAAACGATGACTTTTTGGTCATAACTCTCAAACATGTAAATCGCCCTAGAACCCCAAAACCATAGGCAATAGCTTGGTAAATGGCCATAAAATGCAAAAATGATGACTTTTTAGTCATAAGTCAAACACTTATCGTTTATTAGGATCATTATAAATCACCCTAGAACCTAAAAACTAGGGGCAAGAACTCATGAAAACGGCCATAAGACGCGAAAACAATTAGTTTTTGGTCATAATTCTAAATCAAATCTTGGGTCTTACTGGCCATGCATAACCCCTTAGAACAAGAAAACTATAGACAATACCTCATGAAAACGGACATAAAACAAAAAGAAACACAAGTTTTTGGTGATGCCCACAAACATATATAAGGTATTATGGTCGCTGAACGCCTTTAGAACCCCAAACTGTGGGCAATAAAACACAAGAAAGACGAGCTATGCGCATTCCCTGACATGTAATTCCGGAACCCCAAAAATATGGGCAATGACCGATGAAAATGTCCATAAATGCAAAAGACGAAGCTTTTGTCATAACTCCGAAACATGTAAATCGCCCTAGAACCCCAAAAACACTGTGCAATAGCTCATTAAAACAGCCATAAAACGCAAAACGACTAGTTTTTGGTCATAAATCTAAAACATGAAATTCGCACAGGAACACAAAATTGTGGGAAATAACTCATGAAAAAGGCCATAAAATGCAAAAAACGACGAGTTTATGGTCATACCTCTCAAACTTTTAAATCTCCCTGGAACCCCAAAACTATGGGCAATAGCTCATGAAAACAGCCATGAAAAGTAAAAACAAGGACATTTTGGGCATACCTCTCATACATGTAAATCGCCCTAGAACCTCAAAACTGTGGGCAATAGCTCATGAAAACTGCCATAAAACAAAAAACGAGAACTTTTGGTCATACCTCTCAAATAGGTAAACCTCCCTGGAACCCCAAAACTATGGGCAATAACTCATGAAAATGGCCATAAAAAGATGATTTTTTGATCATAACTCTAAAACAAGTAAATCGCCTTGGAACCCAAAACTATGGCCAATAAATCATAAAAACGGCCATAAAATGCAGAGACGACGATTTTTTGATCATACCTCGCAAACATGTAAATCGTCCTCGAACCCCAAAACTATGGGAAGTAACTCAAATGATAAATGGCTAAACGAAAACGGCGAGTTTTGGTCATATCGAAACATGTAAACGCCTTTAAAACCAATAATCAGGGCAATAGCTCATGAAAATCGCTATAAAAAGAAAAACGATGTCTTTTTTCATAATCTCCGACATGTAAATCGCTTAGAACCCCAAATCAGGACAAGAAATCATGAAAATGGCTATAAAACGCAAAACGACGAAGTTTTGCTCAGACTTCTCCAAACAAATAAATCGCCTATACCCAAAAACTATGGGAAATAGCACATGAAAATGGCCATAAAAGACAAAAGACGAAGTTTTTGCTCGCATTTCAAACAACTAAATCGCTCGAACACCAAAACCGCGGGCAAAGAACTCCGCGAAATGGCCATAAAACGCAAAAGACGAGTTTTTGGTCATATCTCTGAAACATGTAAATCTCCTTCGAACCCAAAACCGTGGGAAATATCTCATGAAAACATCCATAAAAAGCAAAAAACGATGACTTTTTGGTCATAACTCTCAAACATGTAAATTGCCGTAGAACCCCAAAACCGTAGGCAATAGCTTGGTAAAATGGCCATAAAACGCAAAAATGACGACTTTTTAGTCATCAGTCAAACACTTATCATTTATTAGGATTATTATAAATCACCCTAGAACCTAAAAACTATGGGCAAGAACTCATGAAAACGGCCATAAGACGCGAAAACAATGTGTTTTTCGTCATAATTCTAAATCAAATATTGGGTCTTACTGGCCATGCATAACCCATTGGAACAAGAAAACTATAGACAATACCTCATGAAAAAGGACATAAAACAAAAAGAAACACAAGTTTTTGGTGATGCCCACAAACATGTATAAGGTATTATGGTCGTTGTAAATCGCCTTAGAACCCCCAAACTGTGGGCAATAAAACACAAAAAAGACGAGCTTTTACGCGTAATTCCCAGACATGTAAATTTCCGATAAAAAAGCGGACATAAAATGCAAAAACGACGAGTTTTTTGCCATACCTCTCAAACTTTTAAATCGCCCTGGAACCCCAAAACTATGGGCAATAGCTTATGAAAACGGCCATAAAAAGAAAAAAACAAGGACTTTTTGGGCATACCTCTCATACATGTAAAATTGCCCTAGAACCTCAAAACCGCGGGCAATAGCTCATGAAAACTGCCATAAAACAAAAAAGAGAACTTTTGGTCATACCTCTCAAACATGTAAACCTCCCTGGAACCCCAAAACTATGGGCAATAACTCATGAAAATGGCCATAAAAAGATGATTTTTTGTTCATAACTCTAAAACAAGTAAATCGCCTTGGAACCCAAAACTATGGCCAATAACTCATAAAAACGGCCATAAAATGCAGAGACGACGATTTTTTGGTCATACCTATCAAACATGTAAATTGTCCTCGAATCCCCAAACTATGGGAAGTAACTCATGAAAATGGCGATAAAACGCAAAAGGATGAGTTTTGGTCATATCTGAAACATGTAAATCGCCCCTGGAACCCAATAAGTGTGGGCAATAGCTCATGAAAACCGCCATAAAAAGAAAAAACGATGTATTTTTGGTCATAACTCTCCGATATGTAAATCTCCTAGAACCCCAAACTGTGGGCAGTAGCTCATGAAAATGGCCATAAAATGCAAAAACGACGAGTTTTTCTTCGTACCTCCCAAACAAATAAATCGCCCTGGGCCCCAAAACTATGGGAAATAGCTCATGAAAATGGCCATAAAGACAAATGTCGAAGCTTTTCTGTCAGACCTCCCAAACAAATAAATCGCCTGAACACCAAAAACTACGGGCAAGAACTCATGAAATGGCCATAAACGCAAAATGACGAAGTTTTTGGTCATAGCTCTAAAACATGTAAATCTCCTTGAACCCTCAAAACCGTGAGAAATATCTCATGAAAACGTCCATAAAAGCAAAACGACGCATTTTTGGTAATACGCCTCAAACATGTAAATCGCCTCGAACCCCAAACTATGGAAGTAATCAGAAATGGCCATAAAACGAAAAGGATGAGTTTGATTATATCTCAAAACATGTAAATCGCCTGAACCCAATAACTATGGGCAATAGCTCAAAAACCGCCATAAAAGCTAAAACAATGTCTTTTTGGTCATAACTTCCAATATGTAATCGCTTAGAACCCCAAAGTGTGGGTGAGTTCATGAAAATGGTTATAAAACGCGAAACGACGAAGTTTTTGCTCATACCTCCCAAACAAATAACGCCTGACCCCAAAATCGTGGGCAATAGCTCATGAAATGGCCATAAAGGTAAAACGCCGAAGTTTTTGCTGCTTCTCCCAAACAAATAAATGTGGAACACCAAAACTTTGGGCAGAACTCCAGAAAATGGCCATAAATGCAAAAGACGAAGCCAATATAGTTCAAACATGTAAATCTCCTTGAACCCAAAACCGTGGCAACATCTCATGAAAACGGCCATAAAAAGTAAAAACGATGACTTTTGGTCATAACTCAAACATGTAAATCGCCTAGAACCCCAAAACCGTAGGAGGCAATAGCTTAGTAAAATGGCCATAAAACGCAAAAAATGACGACTTTAGTCATAACTCAAACACTTATCATTTATTAGGATCATTATAAATCACCCGAACCCCAAAACTATGGGAAGAACTCATGAAAACGCCATAAGACGCAAAACAATTAGTTTTTGTCATAATTCTAATCAAATCTTGGGTCTTACATCGCCATGCATAACCCCTTGAACAACAAAACTATAGACAATACCTCATGAAATCGGACATCAAACAAAACAAAAGAAACACAAGTTTTTGGTGATGCCCACAAACATGTATCGGTATTATGGTCAGTAACTTCCTTAGAACCCCAAACTGTGGGCAATAAAACACAAAAGACGAGCTTTTGCTCAGATTTTCCCAAACATGTAAATTTCCTTGGAACCCCAAAATATGGGCAATGACTCATGAAAATTTCCATAAATGCAAAGAAGACGTATTTTTGTCATAACTCAAAACATGTAATCGCCTTAGAACCCCAAAACACTGGTAATAGCTCATTAAACAAACATAAACGCAAACCGACTAGTTTTTGGTCATAACTCTAAACATGAAATTGCACACGAACACAAAATTGTGGGAATTACTTATGGAAAAGGCCATAAAATGCAAAACGACGAAGTTTTTGGTCATACCTCTCAAACTTTTAAATCACTGAACCCCAAAACTATGGGCAATAGCTCATGAAAACGACCTTAAAAAGAAAAACAAGACTTTTTGGCATACCTCATACACATGTAAATCGCCTAGAACCTCAAAACTGTGGGCAATAGCTATGAAAACCGCCATAAAACAAAAACGAACTTTTGGTCATACCTCTCAAACATGTAAACCTCCTCGAACCCCCAAAACTATGGCACAATTCATGAAATGGCCATAAACGCTAAAAAGATGATTTTTGGTCATAACTCTAAAACAAGTAAATCGCTTTGAACCCCAAAACTATGTCCAATAACTCATGAAAACGGCCATAAATGCAGTAGACGACGATTTTTATGGTCATACCTCTCAAAACATGTAAATCCCTCGAACCCCAAAACGATGGGAAGTAACTCATGAAATGGCGATAAACGCAGCGATGAGTTTCGTCATATCTAAAAACATAAATCTCTGAACCCAATAACCGTGGGCACAGCTCATGAAAACCGCCATAAAAGCAAAAACGATGTCTTTTTGTCATAACTCCGATATGTAAATCGCCTTAGAACCCCAAATCAGGCGAGCTCATGAAAATGGCCATAAAACGAAAATAACGAAGTTTGTCAGATTCCAAACAAATAAATCGACCGACCCCAAAACAATGGGAAATAGCTCATGAAAATGGCCATAAAGACAAAACGCCGAAGTTTTTGCTCATACCTCCCAAACAAATAAATCGCTTTGAACACCAAAATCTGGCAAAAGACTCATGAAAATGGCCATAAAACGCAAAAAGACGAGTTTTTGGTCATAGCTCTGAAACATGTAAATCTCCTTGGAACCCCAAAACCGTGGGAAATATCTCACGAAAACGTTCATAAAAACCAAAAAACGATGACTTTTTGGTCATAACTCTCAAACATGCAAATCGCCTTAGAACCCCCAAACCGTGGGCAATAAAACACAAAAAAGACGATCTTTTGCGCGTACTTCCCAGACATTTAAATTTCCCTAGAACCCAAAAAATATGGGCAATGACTCATGAAAATGTCCATAAAATGCAAAAAAGACGAGTTTTTGTCATAACTCTGAAACATGTAAATCGCCCTAGAACCCCAAAAACACTGTGCAATAGGTCATTAAAACAGCAATAAAACGCAAAGCGACTAGTTTTTGGTCATAACTCTAAAACATGAAATTCGCACATGAACACAAAATTGTGGGCAATAACTCATGAAAAAGTCCATAAAATGCAAAAACGATGAGTTTTTTGTCATACCTCTCAAACTTTTAAATCGCTCAGGAACCCCAAAACTATGGGCAATAGCTCATGAAAACGGCCATAAAAAGAAAAAAACAAGGACTTTTTGGGCATAACTCTCATACATGTAAATCGCCCTAGAACCTCAAAACTGTGGGCAATAGCTCATGAAAACTGCCATAAAACAAAAAAACGAGAACTTTTGGTCATACCTCTCAAACATGTAAACGTCCCTGGAAGCCCAAACTATGGCAATAACTCGTGAAAATGGCCATAAAACGCTCGAAAGATGATTTTTTGGTCATAACTTTGAAACAAGTAAATCGCCTTGGAACCCAAAACTATGGCCAATAACTCATAAAAACGTCCATAAAATGCAGAGACGACGATTTTTGGTCATACCTCTCAAACATGTAAATCGCCCTCGAACCCCAAAACAATGGGAAGTAATTCATGAAAATGGCGATAAAACGCAAAAGGATGAGTTTTTGGTGATATCTAAAACATGTAAATCGCCCCTGGAACCCAATAACTATGGGCAATAGCTCATGAAAACCGCCATAAAAAAGCAAAAACGATGTCTTTTTTGTCATAACTCTCCGATATGTAAATCGCCTAGAACCCCAAATCAGCGGGCGTCACTAAGAAATGGGCTATAAAATCAGAAAAGCAAGTTTGTTCGTACATTCTCCCAAACAAATAAATCGCCTGACCCCAAAACTATGGAAATAGCTCATGAATGGCCATATAAAGACAAAACGCCGAGTTTTGCTCGTATTCTCCCAAACAAATAAATCGCCCTGAACACCAAAACTACGGGCAAGAAATCATGAAATGGCCATAAACGCAAAAGACGAAGTTTTTTGTCATATCTCTCAAATATAAATCTCCTTGGAACCCCAAAACCGTGGTAATATCTCATGAAAACTTCCATAAAAAGCAAAAACGATGACTTTTGGTCATAACTCTCAAAACATGTAAATCGCCTTAGAACCCCAAAACCATAGGCAATAGCTTGTAAATGGCCATAAACGCAAAATGATGACTTTTAGTCATAACTCAAACACTTATCGCTTATTAGATCATTATAAATCACCCTAGAACCTAAAATTGTGGGAAATAACTTATGAAAAGGCCATAAAATGCAAAACGACGAGTTTTGGTCATACCTCTCAAACTTTTAAATCGCCTCGAACCCCAAAACTATGGGCAATAGCTCATGAAAACCTTAAAAAGAAAAAACAAGGACTTTTGGGCATACCTCTCATACATGTAAATCGCCCTAGAACCTCAAAACTGTGGGCAATAAGTTGAAACGCCATAAAACAAAAAAACGAACTTTTGGTCATACCTCTCAAACATGTAAACCTCGAACCCCAAAACTATGGGCAATAACTCATGAAAATGGCCATAAAACGCTAAAAGATGATTTTTTGGTCATAACTCTAAAACAAGTAAATCGCCTTGAACCCAAAACTATGGCCAATAACTCATGAAAACGGCCATAAAATGCGAGACGATTTTTTTTGGTCATACCTCTCAAACATGTAAATCACCTCGAACCCCAAAAACGATGGGAAGTAACTCATGAAAATGGCGATAAAACGCAAAGGATGAGTTTTGGTGATATCTAAAACATGTAAATCGCCTCGAACCCAATAATTGTGGGCATAGCTCATGAAAACCGCCATAAAAAGCAAAACGATGTCTTTTGTCATAACTCTCCGATATGTAAATCGCCTAGAACCCCAAACCGTGGGCGTGAGCTCATGAAAATGGCCATAAAACGCAAAACGACGAGTTTTGCTTGTACCTCAAACAAATAAATCGCTCGACCCCAAAACTATGGGAAATAGCTCATGAAAATGGCCATAAAAGACAAAATGCCGATTTCTTGCTCTTACCTCCCAAACAAATAAATCGCCTGAACACCAAAATCGGGCAAGAATCATGAAAATGGCCATAAAATGCAAAAAGACGAAGTTTTTGGTTATAGCTCAAACATGTAAATCTCTTGGAACCCCAAAACTGGGAAATATCTCATGAAAACGTCCATAAAAGCAAAAAACGATGCCTTTTGGTCATAACTCTCAAACATGTAAATCGCCTAGAACCCCAAAACCGTAGGCAATAGCTTAGTAAAATGGCCATAAACGCAAAAATGACGACTTTTAGTCATAAGTCAAACACTTATCGCTTATTAGGATCATTATAAATCACCCTAGAACCTAAAAACTATGGGCAAGAACTCGTGAAAATGGCCATAAGACGCGAAAATAATTAGTTTTGGTCATAATTCTAAATCAAATCTGGGCCTTACGGCCATGCATTACCCTTGGAACAAGAAAACTATAGACAATACCTCATGAAAACGGACATAAAACAAAAGAAACACAAGTGTTTGGTGATTCCCACAAACATGTATAAGGTATTATGGTCGTAAATAGCCTTAGAACCCCAAATTGTGGGCAATAAAACACAAAAAGAAGAGCTTTACAGATTTACGTGACATGTAAATTTCCCGGAACCCCAAAAATATGGGCAATGACTCATGAAAATGTCCATAAATGCAAAAAAGACGAGTTTTTGTTATAACTCAGAAACATGTAAATCGCCCTAGAACCCCAAAAACACTGTGCAATAGCTCATTAAAACAGCCATAAAACGCAAACCGACTAGTTTTTGGTCATAACTCTAAAACATGAAATTCGGCATACCTAACACAAAATTGTGGGAAATAACTTATGAAAAAGGCCATAAAATGCAAAAACGACGAGTTTTTGGTCATACCTCTCAAACTTTTAAATCGCCCTGGAACCCCAAAACTATGGGCAATAGCTCATGAAAACGACCTTAAAAAGAAAAAACAAGGACTTTTTGGGCATACCTCTCATACATGTAAATCGCCCTAGAACCTCAAAACTGTGGGCAATAGCTTATGAAAACTGCCATAAAAGAAAAAAACGAGAACTTCTGGTCATTCGTCTCAAACATGTAAACCTCCCTGGAACCCCAAAACTATGGGCAATAACTCATGAAAATGGCCATAAAACACTAAAAAGATGATTTTTTGGTTATAACTCTAAAACAAGTAAATCGCCTTGGAACCCAAAACTATGGCCAATAAATCATGAAAACGGCCATAAAATGCAGAGACGATTTTTGGTCATACCTCTCAAACATGTAAATCACCTCGAACCCCAAAACGATGGGAAGTAACTCATGAAAATGGCGATAAAACGCAAAAGGATGAGTTTTGGTGATATCTAAAACATGTAAATCGCCCCTGGAACCCAATAATTGTGGGCAATAGCTCATGAAAACCGCCATAAAAAGCAAAAACGATGTCTTTTTTGTCATAACTCTCCGATATGTAAATCGCCTAGAACCCCAAACTCAGGCGAGCTCATGAAAATGGCCATAAAATGCAAAAACGACGAGTTTTTCTTCGTACCTCCCAAACAAATAAATCGCCCTGGGCCCCAAAACTATGGGAAATAGCTCATGAAAATGGCCATAAAAGACAAAAATGCCGAGTTTTTGCTCGTACCTCCCAAACAAATAAATCGCCTGAACACCAAAATCATGGCAAGAACTCATGAAAATGGCCATAAAATGCAAAAGACGAAGTTTTGGTCATAGCTCAAACATGTAAATCTCTTTGGAACCCCAAAATCGTGGGAAATATCTCATGAAAACGTCCATAAAAAGCAAAA
Source organism: Avena longiglumis (assembly GCA_030063025.1). Classification (NCBI taxonomy): domain Eukaryota; kingdom Viridiplantae; phylum Streptophyta; class Magnoliopsida; order Poales; family Poaceae; genus Avena; species Avena longiglumis. The sequence continues at coordinate 1,527,571 of CP125978.1, forward strand.
AACGATGCCTTTTGGTCATAACTCTCAAACATGTAAATCGCCCTAGAACCCCAAAACCGTAGGCAATAGCTTAGTAAAATGGCCATAAAACGCAAAAATGACGACTTTTTAGTCATAAGTCAAACACTTATCGTTTATTAGGATCATTATAAATCACCCTAGAGCCTAAAAACTACGGGCAAGAACTCGTGAAAATGGCCATAAGACGCGAAAATAATTAGTTTTTGGTCATAATTCTAAATCAAATCTTGGGCCTTCCTGGCCATGCATTACCCCTTGGAACAAGAAAACTATAGACAATACCTCATGAAAACGGACATAAAACACAAAGAAACACAAGTGTTTGGTGATTCCCACAAACATGTTATGGTCGTTGTAAATAGCCTTAGAACCCCCAAATTGTGGGCAATAAAACACAAAAAAGAAGAGCTTTTGCGCGTACTTACCAGACATGTAAATTTCCCTGGAACCCCAAAAATATGGGCAATGACTCATGAAAATGTCCATAAAATGCAAAAAAGACGAGTTTTTGTCATCACTGCGAAACATGTAAATCGCCCTAGAACCCCAAAAACACTGTGCAATAGCTCATTAAAACAGCCATAAAACGCAAACCGACTAGTTTTTGGTCATAACTCTAAAACATGAAATTCGCGCACGAACACAAAATTGTGGGAAATAACTTATGAAAAAGGCCATAAAATGCAAAAACGACGAGTTTTTGGTCATACCTCTCAAACTTTTAAATCGCCTGAACCCTAAAACTATGGGCAATAGCTCATGAAAACGACTAAAAGAAAAAAAACAAGGACTTTTGGGCATACCTCTCATACATGTAAATCGCCTAGAATCTCAAAACTGTGCAATAGCCATGAAAACGCCATAAAACAAAAAAAAACGAACTTTTGGTCATACCTCTCAAACATGTAAACCTCCTCGAACCCCAAAACTATGGGCAATAACTCATGAAATGGCCATAAAACGCTAAAAAGATGATTTTTGGTCATAACTCAAAACAAGTAAATCGCCTTGGAACCCAAAACTATGGCCAATAACTCATGAAAACGGCCATAAAATGCAGAGACGATGGTTTTTTGGTCATACCTCTCAAACATGTAAATCACCCTCGAACCCCAAAACGATGGGAAGTAACTCATGAAAATGGTGATAAACGCTAAAGGATGAGTTTTGGTGATATCTAAAACATGTAACGCCTCGAACCCAATAACTGTGGGCAATAGCTCATGAAAACCGCCATAAAAAGCAAAACGATGTCTTTTTGTCATAACTCCGATATGTAAATCGCCTAGAACCCCAAATCTGTGGCGGTAGCTCATGAAAATGGCAAAACGCAAAACGACGAGTTTTGCTCGCATTTCCAAACAAATAAATCGCCTGGACCCCAAAACTATTGGAAATAGCTCATGAAAATGGCCATAAAAGACAAAATGCCGAAGTTTTGCTCTTACCTCCCAAACAAATAAATCGCCTGAACACCAAAATCTGGGCAAGAACTCATGAAAATGGCCATAAAACGCAAAAAGACGAGTTTTTGGTCATAGCTCTGAAACATGTAAATCTCCTTGGAACCCCAAAACTGTGGGAAATATCTCATGAAAACGTCCATAAAAAGCAAAAAAACGATGACTTTTTGGTAATAACTCTCTAACATGTAAATCGTGCTAGAACCCTAGAACCGTAGGCAATAGCTTGGTAAAATGGCCATAAAACGCAAAAATGATGACTTTTACTCATAAGTCAAACACTTATCGTTTATTAGGATCATTATAAATCACCCTAGAACCTAAAAACTATGGGCAAGGACTCGTGAAAACGGCCATAAGACGCGAAAATAATTAGTTTTTGCTCATAATTCTAAATCAAATCTTGTGTCTTACGGGCCATGCATTACCCCTTGGAACAAGAAAACTATAGACAATACCTCATGAAAACGGACATAAAACAAAAAGAAACACAAGTTTTTGGTGATGCCCACAAACATGTATAAGGTATTATGGTCGTTGTAAATCGCCTTAGAACCCCCAAAATGTGGGCAATAAAACACAAAAAAGACGAGCTTTTGCCAGATTACAGACATGTAAATTTCGAACCCCAAAAATATGGGCAATGACTCATGAAAATGTCCATAAAATGCAAAAAGACGAAGTTTTGTCATAACTCAAACATGTAAATCGCCTAGAACCCCAAAACATCAGGTGCAATAGCTCATTAAAACAGCCATAAACGCAAACCGACTAGTTTTTGGTCATAACTCAAAACATGAAATTGCAGACGAACACAAAATTGTGGGAAATAACTTATGAAAAAGGCCATAAAATGCAAAACGACGAGTTTTTGGTCATACCTCTCAAACTTTTAAATCGCCTGAACCCCAAAACTATGGGCAATAGCTCATGAAAACGACCTTAAAAGAAAAAACAAGAACTTTTGGGCATACCTCTCATACATGTAAATCGCCTAGAACCTCAAAACTGGGCAATAGCTCATGAAAATCGCCATAAAACAAAAAACGAGAACTTTTGGTCATACCTCTCAAACATGTAAACCTCCTCGAACCCCAAAACTATGGGCAATAACTCATGAAAATGGCCATAAAACGCTAAAAGATGATTTTTGGTCATAACTCTAAAACAAGTAAATCGCTTTGAACCCAAAACTATGGCCAATAACTCATGAAAACGGCCATAAAATGCAGAGACGACGATTTTTTGGTCATACCTCTCAAACATGTAAATCACCCTCGAACCCCAAAACGATGGGAAGTAACTCATGAAAATGGCGATAAAACGCAAAAGGATGAGTTTTGGTGATATCTAAAACATGTAAATCGCCCCTGGAACCCAATAATTGTGGGCAATAGCTCATGAAAACCGCCATAAAAAGCAAAAACGATGTCTTTTTTGTCATAACTCTCCGATATGTAAATCGCCTAGAACCCCAAATCAGGCGAGCTCATGAAAATGGCCATAAAACGCAAAAACGACGAGTTTTTGCTCGTACCTCCCAAACAAATAAATCGCCCTGGACCCCAAAACTATTGGAAATAGCTCATGAAAATGGCCATAAAAGACAAAAATGCCGAGTTCTTGCTCTTACCTCCCAAACAAATAAATCGCCCTGGAACACCAAAACTGCGGGCAGTAACTCATGAAAATGGCCATAAAATGCAAAAAGACGAGTTTTTGGTTATAGCTCTGAAACATGTAAATCTCTTTGGAACCCCAAAACCGTGGGAAATATCTCATGAAAACGTCCATAAAAAGCAAAAAACGATGCCTTTTGGTCATAACTCTCAAACATGTAAATCGCCCTAGAACCCCAAAACCGTAGGCAATAGCTTAGTAAAATGGCCATAAAACGCAAAAATGACGACTTTTTAGTCATAAGTCAAACACTTATCGTTTATTAGGATCATTATAAATCACCCTAGAGCCTAAAAACTACGGGCAAGAACTCGTGAAAATGGCCATAAGACGCGAAAATAATTAGTTTTTGGTCATAATTCTAAATCAAATCTTGGGCCTTCGTGGCCATGCATTACCCCTTGGAACAAGAAAACTATAGACAATACCTCATGAAAACGGACATAAAACACAAAGAAACACAAGTTTTTGGTGATTCCCACAAACATGTATAAGGTATTATGGTCGTTGTAAATAGCCTTAGAACCCCCAAACTGTGGGCAATAAAACACAAAAAAGACGAGCTTTTGCGCGTACTTACCAGACATGTAAATTTCCCTGGAACCCCAAAAATATGGGCAATGACTCATGAAAATGTCCATAAAATGCAAAAAAGACGAGTTTTTGTCATAACTGCGAAACATGTAAATCGCCCTAGAACCCCAAAAACACTGTGCAATAGCTCATTAAAACAGCCATAAAACGCAAACCGACTAGTTTTTGGTCATAACTCTAAAACATGAAATTCGCGCACGAACACAAAATTGTGGGAAATAACTTATGAAAAAGGCCATAAAATGCAAAAACGACGAGTTTTTGGTCATACCTCTCAAACTTTTAAATCGCCCTGGAACCCCAAAACTATGGGCAATAGCTCATGAAAACGACCTTAAAAAGAAAAAAACAAGGACTTTTTGGGCATACCTCTCATACATGTAAATCGCCCTAGAACCTCAAAACTGTGGGCAATAGCTTGTGAAAACTGCCATAAAACAAAAAAACGAGAACTTTTGGTCATACCTCTCAAACATGTAAACCTCCCTGGAACCCCAAAACTATGGGCAATAACTCATGAAAATGGCCATAAAACGCTAAAAAGATGATTTTTTGGTCATAACTCTAAAACAAGTAAATCGCCTTGGAACCCAAAACTATGTCCAATAACTCATGAAAACGGCCATAAAATGCAGAGACGACGATTTTTTGGTCATACCTCTCAAACATGTAAATCACCCTCGAACCCCAAAACGATGGGAAGTAACTCATGAAAATGGCGATAAAACGCAAAAGGATGAGTTTTGGTGATATCTAAAACATGTAAATCGCCCTGGAATAATATGGGCAATATCTCATGAAAACCGCCATAAAAAGCAAAACGATGTCTTTTTGTCATAACTCTCCGATATAAATCGCCTAGAACCCCAAAATAGGCGTAGCTCATGAAAATGGCCATAAAAGCAAAACGACGAAGGTTTTTGCATTACCCAAAAAAATAAAGCCTGGACCCCAAAACTATTGGAAATAGCTCATGAAAATGGCCATAAAAGACAAAAATGCCGAGTTCTTGCTCTTACCTCCCAAACAAATAAATCGCCCTGGAACACCAAAACTGCGGGCAGTAACTCATGAAAATGGCCATAAAATGCAAAAAGACGAGTTTTTTGGTTATAGCTCTGAAACATGTAAATCTCTTTGGAACCCCAAAACCGTGGGAAATATCTCATGAAAACGTCCATAAAAAGCAAAAAACGATGCCTTTTGGTCATAACTCTCAAACATGTAAATCGCCCTAGAACCCCAAAACCGTAGGCAATAGCTTGTAAAATGGCCATAAAAGCATAAAAAAATGACGACTTTTAGTCATAAGTCAAACACTTATCGTTTATTAGGATCACTATAAATCACCCTAGAACCTAAAAACTATGGGCAAGGACTCGTGAAAACAGCCATAAGACGCGAAAATAATTAGTTTTTGGTCATAATTCTAAATCAAATCTTGGGACTTCTTGCCATGCATTACCCTTGAACAAGAAAACTATAGACAATACCTCATGAAGCGGACATAAAACAAAAAAAAACACAAGTTTTGGTGATTCCCACAAACATGTATAAGGTATTATGGTCGTCGTAAATCTCCTTAGAACCCCAAGCATGGGCAATAAACACAAAAAGCAGCAGGTTTTGGTCATACCTCAAACTTGTAAATCGCCTAGAACCCCAAAACTATGGGCAATAGCTCATGAAAAGCCATAAAAAGAAAAAAAACAAGGAATTTTGGGCATACCTCTCATACATGTAAAATCGCCATAGAACCTCAAAACTATGGGCAATAGCTCATGAAAACGCCATAAAACAAAAACGAGAACTTTTGGTCATACCTCTCAAACATGTAAACCTCCTGAAGCCCAAAACTATGGAAATAACTCATGAAAATGTCCATAAAGCGCTAAAAGATGATTTTTGGTCATAACTCTGAAACAAGTAAATTGCCATGGAACCCAAAACTATGGCCAATAACTCATGAAACGGCCATAAAATCAGAGGCAGCGATTTTTGGTCATACCTCTCAAACATGTAAATCGCCCTCGAATCCCAAAACTATGGGAAGTAACTCATGAAAATGGCCATAAAACGCAAAAGGATGAGTTTTTGGTGATATCTGTAACATGTAAATCGCCCCTGGAACCCAATAACTGTGGGCAATAGCTCATGAAAACCGCCATAAAAAAGCAAAAACGATGTCTTTTTTGTCATAACTCTCCGATATGTAAATCGCCTAGAACCCCAAACTGTGGGCAGTAGCTCATGAAAATGGCCATAAAACGCAAAAACGACGAGTTTTTGCTCGTACCTCCCAAACAAATAAATCGCCCTGGACCCCAAAACTATTGGAAATAGCTCATGAAAATGGCCATAAAAGACAAAAATGCCGAGTTCTTGCTCTTACCTCCCAAACAAATAAATCGCCCTGGAACACCAAAACTGCGGGCAGTAACTCATGAAAATGGCCATAAAATGCAAAAAGACGAGTTTTTGGTCATAGCTCTGAAACATGTAAATCTCCTTGGAACCCCAAAACCGTGGGAAATATCTCATGAAAACGTCCATAAAAAGCAAAAAACGATGCCTTTTGGTCATAACTCTCAAACATGTAAATCGCCCTAGAACCCCAAAACCGTAGGCAATAGCTTAGTAAAATGGCCATAAAACGCAAAAATGACGACTTTTTAGTCATAAGTCAACACTTATCGTTTATTAGGATCATTATAAATCACCCTAGAACCTAAAAACTATGGGCAAGAACTCGTGAAAATGGCCATAAGACGCGAAAATAATTAGTTTTTGGTCATAATTCTAAATCAAATCTTGGGCCTTACTGGCCATGCATTACCCCTTGGAACAAGAAAACTATAGACAATACCTCATGAAAACGGACATAAAACACAAAGAAACACAAGTTTTTGGTGATTCCCACAAACATGTATAAGGTATTATGGTGGTAAATAAATAGAACCCCAAGCTGTGGGCAATAAAACACAAAAAAGACGAGCTTTGCGGCGTGCCCAGACATGTAAATTTCTGGAACCCCAAAAATATGGGCAATGACTCTTGAAAATGTCCATAAAATGCAAAAATACGAGTTTTGTCATAAGCTCAAACATGTAAATCCCCTAGAACCCCAAAAACACTGCAATAGCTCATTAAAACAACCATAAAGCATAAAGACAGTAGTTTTGGTCATAACTCTAAAACATGAAATTCATACGAACACAAAATTGTGGGAAATAACTTATGAAAAAGGCCATAAAATGCAAAAACGACGAGTTTTTGGTCATACCTCTCAAACTTTTAAATCGCCCTGGAACCCCAAAACTATGGGCAATAGCTCATGAAAACGACCTTAAAAAGAAAAAAACAAGGACTTTTTGGGCATACCTCTCATACATGTAAATCGCCCTAGAACATCAAAACTGTGGGCAATAGCTTGTGAAAACTGCCGTAAAACAAAAAAACGAGAACTTTTGGTCATACCTCTCAAACATGTAAACCTCCCTGGAACCCCAAAACTATGGGCAATAACTCATGAAAATGGACATAAAACGCTAAAAAGATGATTTTTTGGTCATAACTCTAAAACAAGTAAATCGCCTTGGAACCCAAAACTATTTTCAATAACTCATGAAAACGGCCATAAAATGCAGAGACGACTATTTTTTGGTCATACCTCTCAAACATGTAAATCACCCTCGAACCCCAAAACGATGGGAAGTAACTCATGAAAATGGCGATAAAGCAAAAGGATGAGTTTGGTGATATCTAAAACATGTAAATCGCCCAGAACCCAATAAGCGGGCGATAGCTCATGAAAACCGCCATAAAAAGCAAAAGCGATATCTTCTTTGTCATAACTCTCGGATATGTAAATCGCCTAGAACCCCAAGCTAGGCGGTAGCTCATGAAAATGGCCATAAAAGCATAACGACGAGTTTTGCTCGTACCTCCCAAACAAATAAATCATACGGACCCCAAAACTATTGGAAATAGCTCATGAAAATGGCCATAAAGACAAAAATTCGAGTTCTTGCTCTTACGTCCCAAACAAATAAATCATGGAACACCAAAGCTAAGGCGATAACTCATGAAAATGGCCATAAAAGACAAAAACGCCGAGTTTTTGGTCATAGCTGTGAAACATGTAAATCTCCTTGGAACCCCAAAACCGTGGGAAATATCTCATGAAAACGTCCATAAAAAGCAAAAAACGATGCCTTTTGGTCATAACTCTCAAACATGTAAATCGCCCTAGAACCCCAAAACCGTAGGCAATAGCTTGGTAAAATGGCCATAAAACGCAAAAATGACGACTTTTTAGTCATAAGTCAAACACTTATCGTTTATTAGGATCACTATAAATCACCCTAGAACCTAAAAACTATGGGCAAGGACTCGTGAAAACGGCCATAAGACGCGAAAATAATTAGTTTTTGGTCATAATTCTAAATCAAATCTTAGGCCTTACTGGCCATGCATTACCCCTTGGAACAAGAAAACTATAGACAATACCTCATGAAAACGGACATAAAACAAAAAGAAACACAAGTTTTTGGTGATGCCCACGAACATGTATAAGGTATTATGGTCGTCGTAAATCTCCTTAGAACACCCAAACTGTGGGCAATAAACACAAAAACGACGAGTTTTTGGTCATACGTCTCAAACTTGTAAATCGCCCTAGAACCCCAAAACTATGGGCAATAGCTCATGAAAACGGCCATAAAAAGAAAAAAACAAGGACTTTTTGGGCATACCTCTCATACATGTAAAATAGCCCTAGAACCTCAAAACTGTGGGCAATAGCTCATGAAAACTGCCATAAAACAAAAAAAACGAGAACTTTTGGTCATACCTCTCAAACATGTAAACCTCCCTGGAAGCCCAAAACTATGGGAAATAACTCATGAAAATGTCCATAAAACGCTAAAAAGATGATTTTTTGGTCATAACTCTGAAACAAGTAAATCTCCATGGAACCCAAAACTATGGCCAATAACTCATGAAAAGCGCCATAAAATGCGAGAAGCGATTTTTTGTTCATACCTCTCAAACATGTAAATCGCCTCGAACCCCAAAACTATGGGAGTAATTCATGAAAATGGCGATAAAGCATAAAGGATGAGTTTTGGTCATATCTAAAACATGTAAATCGCCCCTGGAACCCAATAACTGTGGGCAATAGCTCATGAAAACCGCCATAAAAAAGCAAAAACGATGTCTTTTTTGTCATAACTCTCCGATATGTAAATCGCCTAGAACCCCAAACTGTGGGCAGTAGCTCATGAAAATGGCCATAAAACGCAAAAACGACGATTTTTTGCTCGTACCTCCCAAACAAATAAATCGCCCTGGGCCCCAAAACTATGGGAAATAGCTCATGAAAATGGCCATAAAAGACAAAAACGCCGAGTTTTTGCTCATACCTCCCAAACAAATAAATCGCCCTGGAACACCAAAACTGCGGGCAGTAACTCATGAAAATGGCCATAAAACGCAAAAAGACGAGTTTTTGGTCATAGCTATAAAACATGTAAATCTCCTTGGAACCCCAAAACCGTGGGAAATATCTCATGAAAACGTCCATAAAAAGCAAAAAACGATGCCCTTTGGTCATAACTCTCAAACATGTAAATCGCCCTAGAACCCCAAAACCGTAGGCAATAGCTTAGTAAAATGGCCATAAAACGCAAAAATGACGACTTTTTAGTCATAAGTCAAACACTTATCGTTTATTAGGATCATTATAAATCACCACGGAACCTAAAACTATGGGCAAGAACTGGTGAAAAGCGGCCATAAGGCGAAAACAATTAGTTTTGGTCATAATTCTAAATCAAATCTTGGGTCTAGCGGCCATGCATAACCCCTTGGAACAACAAAACTATAGACAATACCTCATGAAATGGACATAAAACAAAAAGAAACACAAGTTTTGGTGATGCCCAAACATGTATCGAGGTATACGGTCGTTGTAAATCATATAGAACCCCCAAAGCGTGGGCAATAAACACAAAAAAGGCGAGCTTTGCTCGTGCTTCCTGAACATGTAAATTTTCACGGAACCCAAAATATGGGCAATGACTCATGAAAATGTCAGTAAAATGCAAAAATACGAGTTTTGTCATAACTCGAAACATTTAAATCGCCCTAGAACCCCAAAACACTATGCAATAACTCATTAAAACATCCATAAAGCATAAAGCAATGAGTTTTGGTCATAACTCTAAAACATGAAATTCGCCGTGGAACCCAAAATTGTGGGAAATAACTTATGAAAAAGGCCATAAATGCAAAAGCAGCGAGTTTTGGTCATACCTCTCAAACTTTTAAAGGAACCCCAAAACTATGGGCAATAGCTCACCATAAATGGAAAACGATGACCTTTGGGCATATCTCTCATACATGTAAATGGAACCTCAAAACTGTGGGCAATATCTCATGAAAACTGCCATAAAACGAAAACACGAGAACTTTTGGTCATACCTCTCAAACATGTAAACCTCCCTGGAACCCCAAAACTATGGGCAATAACTCATGAAAATGGCCATAAAACGCTAAAAAGATGATTTTTTGGTCATAACTCTGAAACAAGTAAATCGCCTTGGAACCCAAACCTATGGCCAATAACTCATGAAAACGACCATAAAATGCAAAAACGATGATTTTTTGGTAATACGTCTCAAACATGTAAATCGCCCTCGAACCCCCAAACTGCTATGGGAAGTAACTCATGAAAATGGCCATAAAACGCAAAAGGATGAGTTTTTGGTTATATCTGAAACATGTTAATCGCCCTGTAACCCAACAACTTTGGGTAATAGTTCAAAAAAAACCGCCATAAAAAGCTAAAACGATGTCTTTTTGGTCATCACTCTCCAATATGTAGATCGCCCTAGAACCCCAAAAACACTGTGCAATAGCTCATTAAAACAGCCATAAAACGCAAACCGACTAGTTTTTGCTCGTACCTCCCAAACAAATAAATCGCCCTGGACCCCAAAACTATTGGAAATAGCTCATCAAAATGGCCATAAAAGACAAAAATGCCGAGTTCTTGCTCTTACCTCCCAAACAAATAAATCGCCCTGGAACACCAAAACTGCGGGCCGTAACTCATGAAAATGGCCATAAAATGCAAAAAGACGAGTTTTTGGTCATAGCTCTGAAACAAGTAAATCTCCTTGGAACCCCAAAACCATGGGAAATATCTCATGAAAACGTCCATAAAAAGCAAAAAACGATGCCCTTTGGTCATAACTCTCAAACTTGTATATCGCCCTAGAACCCCAAAACCGTAGGCAATAGCTTAGTAAAATGGCCATAAAACGCAAAAATGACGACTTTTTAGTCATAAGTCAAACACTTATCGTTTATTAGGATCATTATAAATCACCCTGGAACCTAAAAACTATGGGCAAGAACTCGTGAAAACGGCCATAAGGCGAAAACAATTAGTTTTGGTCATAATTCTAAATCAAATCTTGGGTCTAGCGGCCATACATAACCCTTGGAACAACAAAACTATAACAATACCTCATGAAATCGGACATAAAACAAAAGAAACACAAGTTTTGGTGATGCCCAAACATGTATCGTATTATGGTCGTTGTAAATCATATAGAACCCCAAGCTGTGGGCAATAAAACACAAAAAAGCGAGCTTTTGCTCGTTCCTGAACATGTAAATTTTCTGGAACCCCAAAATATGGGCAATGACTCATGAAAATGTCAGTAAAATGCAAAAAAATCTGAGTTTTGTCATAACTCCGAAACATTTAAATCGCCCTAGAACCCCAAAACACTATGCAATAGCTCATTAAAACATCCATAAAACGCAAAACGACGAGTTTTTGGTCATAACTCTAAAACATGAAATTCGCCGTGGAACCCAAAATTGTGGGAAATAACTTATGAAAAAGGCCATAAATGCAAAAACGACTAGTTTTTGGTCATAACTCTAAAACTTGTAGATCGCCCTAGAACCCCAAAACTATGGGCAATAGCTCATGAAAATGGCCATAAATGGAAAAAACGATGACCTTTTGGGCATATCTCTCATACATGTAAATCGCCCTGGAACCTCAAAACTGTGGGCAATATCTCATGAAAACTACCATAAAACGAAAACACGAGAACTTTTGGTCATACCTCTCAAACATGTAAACCTCCCTGGAACCCCAAAACTATGGGCAATAACTCATGAAAATGGCCATAAAACGCTAAAAAGATGATTTTTTGGTCATAACTCTGAAACAAGTAAATCTCCTTGGAACCCAAACCTATGGCCAATAACTCATGAAAATGACCATAAAATGCAAAAACGATGATTTTTGGTATCGTCTCAAACATGTAAAGCCCTCGAACCCCCAAACTATAGAAGTAACTCATGAAAATGGCCATAAAAGCATAAAAGGATGAGTTTTGGTTATATGAAACATGTTAATCATACGGAACCCAATAACTTTGGGTAATAGTTCAAAAAAACCGCCATAAAAAGCTAAAAGCGATGTCTTTTGGTCATCACTCTCAATATGTAAATGCCCCTAGAACCCCAAAAACAACTGCAATAGCTCATTAAAATGGCCATAAAAGCATAAGCGACTAGTTTTGCTCGTACCTCCCAAACAAATAAATGTACAGACCCCAAAACTATTGGAAATAGCTCATGAAAATGTCCATAAAAGACAAAAATGCCGAGTTCTTGCTCTTACCTCCCAAACAAATAAATCGCCCTGGAACACCAAAACTGCGGGCCGTAACTCATGAAAATGGCCATAAAATGCAAAAAGACGAGTTTTTGGTCATAGCTCTGAAACATGTAAATCTCCTTGGAACCCCAAAACCATGGGAAATATCTCATGAAAACGTCCATAAAAAGCAAAAAACGATGCCTTTTGGTCATAACTCTCAAACATGTAAATCGCCCTAGAACCCCAAAACCGTAGGCAATAGCTTGGTAAAATGGCCATAAAACGCAAAAATGACGACTTTTTAGTCATAAGTCAAACACTTATCGTTTATTAGGATCACTATAAATCCCCCTAGAACCTAAAAACTATGGGAAAGGACTCGTGAAAAGGCCATAAGACGCGAAAATAATTAGTTTTTGGTCATAATTCTAAATCAAATCTTGGGCCCTTGCGGCCATGCATTACCTGGAACAAGAAAACTATAGACAATACCTCATGAAAGCGGACATAAAACAAAAAACACAACTTTTTGGTGATGCCCACAAACATGTATAAGGTATTATGGTCGTAAATAAATCTCCTTAGAACCCCCAAAGCTGTGGGCAATAAACACAAAAGCAGCGAGTTTTGGTCATACCTCTCAAACTTGTAAATCGCCCTAGAACCCCAAAACTATGGGCAATAGCTCATGAAGCGACCATAAAAAGAAAAAACAAGGACTTTTGGGCATACCTCTCATACATGTAAATCGCCCTAGAACCTCAAAGCTGGGCAATAGCTCATGAAAGCGCCATAAAACAAAAAAAGCGAGAACTTTTGGTCATACCTCTCAAACATGTAAACCTCCTGGAAGCCCAAAACTATGGGAAATAACTCATGAAAATGTCCATAAAAGCTAAAAGATGATTTTTGGTCATAATTGAAACAAATAAATCGCCATGGAACCCAAAACTATGGCCAATAACTCATGAAAGCAGCCATAAAATGCGAGGCAGTGATTTTTGGTCATACCTCTCAAACATGTAAATCGCCCTCGAATCCCAAAACTATGGGAGTAACTCATGAAAATGGCCATAAAAGCAAAAAGATGAGTTTTGGTCATATCACATGTATCTCATCGCCCTGGAACCCAAAAGCGTAGCGATAGCTCATGAAAACCGCCAGAAAAAAGCAAAAACGATGTCTTTTTTGTCATAACTCTCCGATATGTAAATCGCCCAGAACCCCAAACCGTGGGTAGTAGCTCATGAAAATGGCCATAAAACGAAAAAAGCGAGTTTTGCTCGTACCTCCAAAACAAATAAATCATACCTGGACCCCAAAACTATGGGAAATAGCTCATGAAAATGTCCATAAAAGACAAAAATGTCGAGTTCTTGCTCTTACCTCCCAAACAAATAAATCGCCATGGAACACCAAAACTGCGGGCAGTAACTCATGAAAATGGCCATAAAACGCAAAAAGTCGAGTTTTGGTCATAGCTACGAAACATGTAAATCTCCTTGGAACCCCAAAACCGTGGGAAATATCTCATGGCGTCCATAAAAGCAAAAACAATGACTTTTGGTCATAACTCTCTAACATGTAAATCGGCGCTAGAACCCAGGACTTAGGCAATAGCTTGGTAAAATGGCCATAAAAGCATAAAAATAGCGACTTTTAGTCATAAGTCAAACACTTATCGTTTATTAGGATCACTATAAATCACCTAGAACCTAAAACCTATGGGCAAGGACTCGTGAAAAGCGGCCATAAGGCGAAAATAATTAGTTTTGGTCATAATTCTAAATCAAATCTTGGGCCTTCTTGGCCATGCATTAACCATGGAACAAGAAAAACTATAGACAATACCTCATGAAAGCGGACATAAAACAAAAAAAACACAAGTTTTGGTGATGCCCACGAACATGTATAAGGTATTATGGTCGTCGTAAATCTCCTGGAACCCCCAAAGCGTGGGCAATAAACACAAAAAGCGAGTTTTGGTCATACCTCTCAAACTTGTAAATCGCCCTAGAACCCCAAAACTATGGGCAATAGCTCATGAAAAGACCATAAAAAGAAAAAAAACAAGGACTTTTGGGCATACCTCTCATACATGTAAAATCGCCCTAGAACCTCAAAGCGTGGGCAATAGCTCATGAAAGCGCTATAAAACAAAAAAACGAGAACTTTTGGTCATACCTCTCTAACATGTAAACCTCCCTGGAAGCCCAAAACTATGGGAAATAACTCATGAAAATGTCCATAAAACGCTAAAAAGATGATTTTTTGGTCATAACTCTGAAACGAGTAAATCGCCATGGAACTCAAAACTATGGCCAATAACTCATGAAAACGGCCATAAAATGCAGAGACGGCGATTTTTTGGTCATACCTCTCAAACATGTAAATCGCCCTCGAATCCCAAAACTATGGGAGTAACTCATGAAAATGGTAGTAAAAGCATAAAAGATGAGTTTTTGGTCATATCTGTAACATGTAACTCGCCCCTGGAACCCAAAACTGTGGGCAATAGCTCATGAAAACCGCCAGAAAAAAGCAAAAACGATGTCTTTTGGTCATAACTCTCCGATATGTAAATCGCCCAGAACCCCAAACCGTGGGTAGTAGCTCATGAAAATGGCCATAAAACGAAAAAACGACGAGTTTTTGCTCGTACCTCCCAAACAAATAAATCGCCCTGGACCCCAAAACTATGGGAAATAGCTCATGAAAATGGCCATAAAAGACAAAAATGCCGAGTTCTTCCTCTTACCTCCCAAACAAATAAATCGCCCTGGAACACCAAAACTGCAGGCAGTAATTCATGAAAATGGCCATAAAATGCAAAAAGACGAGTTTTTGGTCATAGCTCTGAAACATGTAAATCTCCTTGGAACCCCAAAACCGTGGGAAATATCTCATGAAAACGTCCATAAAAAGCAAAAAACGATGCCTTTTGGTCATAACTCTCAAACATGTAAATCGCCCTAGAACCCCAAAACCGTAGGCAATAGCTTAGTAAAATGGGCATAAAGCATAAAAATAGCGACTTTTTAGTCATAAGTCAAACACTTATCGTTTATTAGGATCATTATAAATCACCCTAGAACCTAAAAACTATGGGCAGAACTTCGTGAAAATAGCCATAAGGCGAAAATAATTAGTTTTGGTCATAATTCTAAATCAAATCTTGGGCCTTCTTGGCCATTTATTACCTGGAACAAAGAAAACTATAGACAATACCTCATGAAAAGCGGACATAAAACACAAAAAACACAAGTTTTGGTGATCCACAAACATGTATAAGGTATTATGGTCATTGTAAATAACCTAGAAGCGGCAATAAAACACAAAGAGACGAGCTTATGTAAATTTCGGAACCTCAAAAATATGGGCAATGACTCATGAAAATGTCCATAAAATGCAAAAACGAGTTTTGTCATAAGCTGCGAAACATAAATCGCCCTAGAACCCCAAAAACACAAAGCTCATTAAAAACCATAAAAGCATAAGCTAGTTTTGGTCATAACTCTAAAACATGAAATTCGCAGAACACAAAATTGTGGGAATAACTTATGAAAAGGCCATAAAATGCAAAAAGCAGCGAGTTTTGGTCATACCTCTCAAACTTTTAAATGCACCTGGAACCCCAAAACTATGGGCAATAGCTCATGAAAGCGACCATAAATAGAAAAAACAAGGACTTTTGGGCATACCTCTCATACATGTAAATCGCCTAGAACCTCAAAGCTGTGGGCAATAGCATGAAAGCGCCATAAAACAAAAAAGCGAGAACTTTTGGTCATACCTCTCAAACATGTAAACCTCCTTGGAACCACAAAACTATGGGCAATAACTCATGAAAATGGCCATAAAACGCTAAAAAGATGATTTTTTGGTCATAACACTAAAACAAGTAAATCGCCTTGGAACCCAAAACTATGGCCAATAACTCATGAAAACGGCCATAAAATGCAGAGACGACGATTTTTTGGTCATACCTCTCAAACATGTAAATCACCCTCGAACCCCAAAACGATGGGAAGTAACTAATGAAAATGGTGATAAAACGCAAAAGGATGAGTTTTGGTGATATCTAAAACATGTAAATCGCCCCTGGAACCCAATAACTGTGGGCAATAGCTCATGAAAACCGCCATAAAAAAGCAAAAAGGATGTCTTTTTTGTCATAACTCTCCGATATGTAAATCGCCCAGAACCCCAAACCGTGGGTAGTAGCTCATGAAAATGGCCATAAAACGAAAAAACGACGAGTTTTTGCTCGTACCTCCCAAACAAATAAATCGCCCTGGACCCCAAAACTATGGGAAATAGCTCATGAAAATGTCCATAAAAGACAAAAATGCCGAGTTCTTGCTCTTACCTCCCAAACAAATAAATCGCCCTGGAACACCAAAAGCTATGGCGATAACTCATGAAAATGGCCATAAAACGCAAAAAGTCGAGTTTTTGGTCATAGCTCTGAAACATGTAAATCTCCTTGGAACCCCAAAACCGTGGGAAATATCTCATGAAAACGTCCATAAAAAGCAAAAAACAATGACTTTTTGGTCAAAACTCTCTAACATGTAAATCGCTAGAACCCAGGCGTAGGCAATAGCTTAGTAAAATGGCCATAAAGCATAAAAATAGCGACTTTTTAGTCATAAGTCAAACACTTATCGTTTATTAGGATCACTATAAATCACCCTAGAACCTAAAACCTATGGGCAGGACTCGTGAAAGCGGCCATAAGGCGAAAATAATTGGTTTTGGTCATAATTCTAAATCAAATCTTGGGCCTTACGGCCGCCATTAACCCTTGGAACAAGAAAACTATAGACAATACCTCATGAAAAGCGACATAAAACAAAAATAAACACAAGTTTTGGTGATGCTTACGAACATGTATAAGGTATTATGGTCGTCGTAAATCTCCTTGGAACCCCCAAGCATGGGCAATAAACACAAAAGCAGCGAGTTTTGGTCATACCTCTCAAACTTGTAAATAAGCCCTAGAACCCCAAAACTATGGGCAATAGCTCATAAAAGCCATAAAAAGAAAAAAACAAGGACTTTTGGGCATACCTCTCATACATGTAAATAAGCCTAGAACCTCAAAGCTGTGGGCAATAGCTCATGAAAGCTGCTATAAAACAAAAAAGCGAGAACTTTTGGTCATACCTCTCTAACATGTAAACCTCCTGAAGCCCAAAACTATGGGAAATAACTCATGAAAATGTCCATAAAAGCGCTAAAAAGATGATTTTTGGTCATAACTCTGAAAGCAGGTAAATCGCCATGGAACTCAAAACTATGGCCAATAACTCATAAGCGGCCATAAAATCACGAGAGGCAGCGATTTTTGGTCATACCTCTCAAACATGTAAATCGCCCTCGAATCCCAAAACTATGGGAAGTAACTCATGAAAATGGTATAAAGCATAAAAGATGAGTTTTGGTCATATCTGTAACATGTAACTCGCCCTGGAACCCAAAGCTGTGGGCGATAGCTCATGAAAACCGAGGAAAAAAGCAAAAAGCGATGTCTTTTGGTCATAACTCTCCGATATGTAAATCGCGAACCCCAACCGTGGGTAGTAGCTCATGAAAATGGCCATAAAGCGAAAAAAGCAGCGAGTTTTTCGTACCTCCAAACAAATAAATCGCATACGGACCCCAAAACTATGGAAATAGCTCATGAAAATGGCCATAAAAGACAAAAATGCGAGTTCTTGCTCTTACCTCCCAAACAAATAAATCATACTGGAACACAAAAGCTGAGCGATAACTCATGAAAATAGCCATAAAATGCAAAAAAGCGAGTTTTGGTCATAGCTACGAAACATGTAAATCTCCTTGGAACCCCAAAACCGTGGAAATATCTCATGAAAACGATCCATAAAAAGCAAAAAGCGATGCCTTTTGGTCATAACTCTCAAACATGTAAATCGCCCTAGAACCCCAAAACCGTAGGCAATAGCTTAGTAAAATGGGCATAAAAGCATAAAAATGGCGACTTTTTAGTCATAAGTCAAACACTTATCGTTTATTAGGATCATTATAAATCACCCTAGAACCTAAAAACTATGGGAGAACTTCGTGAAAATAGCCATAAGGCGAAAATAATTAGTTTTGGTCATAATTCTAAATCAAATCTTGGGCCTTCTGGCCATTTATTACCCATGGAACAAGAAAACTATAGACAATACCTCATGAAAGCGGACATAAAACACAAAAAACACAAGTTTTGGTGATTCCCACAAACATGTATAAGGTATTATAATCGTTGTAAATAATATAGAACCCCCAAGCATGGGCAATAAAACACAAAAAAAGCGAGCTTTTAGCGGCGTACTTACGGAACATGTAAATTTCCCTGGAACCTCAAAAATATGGGCAATGACTCATGAAAATGTCCATAAAATGCAAAAAAGACGAGTTTTTGTCATAACTGCGAAACATGTAAATCGCCCTAGAACCCCAAAAACACAAAGCTCATTAAAACAGCCATAAAAGCATAAGCAGACTAGTTTTGGTCATAACTCTAAAACATGAAATTCGCGCACGAACACAAAATTGTGGGAAATAACTTATGAAAAAGGCCATAAAATGCAAAAACAACGAGTTTTTGGTCATACCTCTCAAACTTTTAAATCGCCCTGGAACCCCAAAACTATGGGCAATAGCTCATGAAAGCGACCATAAATAGAAAAAAACAAGGACTTTTGGGCATACCTCTCATACATGTAAATCGCCCTAGAACCTCAAAGCGTGGGCAATAGCATGAAAGCGCCATAAAACAAAAAGCGAGAACTTTGGTCATACCTCTCAAACATGTAAACCTCCTTGGAACCACAAAACTATGGGCAATAACTCATGAAAATGGCCATAAAAGCAGCTAAAAGATGATTTTTGGTCATAACTCTAAAACAAAATCGCCTTGGAACCCAAAACTATGGCCAATAACTCATGAAAAGCGGCCATAAAATGCGAGAAGACGATTTTTTGGTCATACCTCTCAAACATGTAAATCACCCTCGAACCCCAAAGCGATGGGAGTAACTCATGAAAATGGTGATAAAAGCAAAAGGATGAGTTTGGTGATATCTAAAACATGTAAATCGCCCACGGAACCCAATAGCGTAGGCGATAGCTCATGAAAACCGCCATAAAAAGCAAAAATGATGTCTTTTTGTCATAACTCTCGATATGTAAATCGCCTAGAACCCCAAGCGTGGCGATAGCTCATGAAAATGGCCATAAAAGCCAAAAGCAGCGAGTTTTTGCTCGTACCTCAAACAAATAAATCATACTGGACCCCAAAACTATTGAAATAGCTCATGAAAATGTCCATAAAAGACAAAAATGCGAGTTCTTGCTCTTACCTCCCAAACAAATAAATCATCGCCTGGAACACCAAAGCTGCAGGCGATAACTCATGAAAATAGCCATAAAGCATAAAAGGCGAGTTTTTGGTCATAGCTCTGGCATGTAAATCTCCTTGGAACCCCAAAACCGTGGGAAATATCTCATGAAAGCGATCCATAAAAAGCAAAAACAATGACTTTTGGTCATAACTCTCTAACATGTAAATCGGCGCTAGAACCCAGGCGTAGGCAATAGCTTAGTAAAATGGCCATAAAAGCATAAAAATAGCGACTTTTTAGTCATAAGTCAAACACTTATCGTTTATTAGGATCACTATAAATCACCCTAGAACCTAAAACCTATGGGCAGGACTGCGTGAAAGCGGCCATAAGGCCTTGAAAATAATTAGTTTTGGTCATAATTCTAAATCAAATCTTGGGCCTTCTGGCCAGCCATGCATTAACCTTGGAACAAAACTATAGACAATACCTCATGAAAGCGACATAAAACAAAAAAACACAAGTTTTGGTGATGCCCGAACATGTATAAGGTATTATGGTGGTCGTAAATCTCATGGAACCCCCAAGCGTGGGCAATAAACACAAAAAGCAGAGGTTTTGGTCATACCTCTCAAACTTGTAAATCGCCCTAGAACCCCAAAACTATGGGCAATAGCTCATAAAGCCATAAAAAGAAAAAACAAGGACTTTTTGGGCATACCTCTCATACATGTAAAATCGCCCTAGAACCTCAAAGCGTGGGCAATAGCTCATGAAAAGCGCTATAAAACAAAAAGCGAGAACTTTTGGTCATACCTCTCAAACATGTAAACCTCCACAGAGCCCAAAACTATGGGAAATAACTCATGAAAATGTCCATAAAAGCTAAAAAGATGATTTTTGGTCATAACTACGAAGCGAGTAAATCGCCATGGAACTCAAAACTATGGCCAATAACTCATGAAAGCAGCCATAAAATCACGAGCCCAGCGATTTTTGGTCATACCTCTCAAACATATAAATCGCCCTCGAATCCCAAAACTATGGGAGTAACTCATGAAAATGGCCGTAAAAGCATAAAAAGATGAGTTTTGGTCATATCTGTAACATGTAAATCGCCCTGGAACCCAAAGCGTAGGCGATAGCTCATGAAAACCATGAGAGAAAAAAAAAGCGATGTCTTTTGGTCATAACTCTCCGATATGTAAATGCGGAACCCCAAACCGTGGGTAGTAGCTCATGAAAATGGCCATAAAAGCGAAAAAAGCAGCGAGTTTTGCTCGTACCTCAAACAAATAAATCGCCTGGACCCCAAAACTATGAAATAGCTCATGAAAATGGCCATAAAAGACAAAAACCAGAGTTCTTCCTCTTACCTCCCAAACAAATAAATCGCCTGGAACCAAAGCTGCGGGCGATAATTCATGAAAATGGCCATAAAATGCAAAAAGCGAGTTTTGGTCATAGCTACTGAAAACATGTAAATCTCCTTGGAACCCCAAAACCGTGGGAAATATCTCATGGCGTCCATAAAAAGCAAACGATGCCTTTTGGTCATAACTCTCAAACATGTAAATCAGCCCTAGAACCCCAAAACCGTAGGCAATAAGCTTAGTAAAATGGGCATAAAAGCATAAAAATAGCGACTTTTTAGTCATAAGTCAAACACTTATCGTTTATTGGGATCATTATAAATCACCTAGAACCTAAAACTATAGGCAAGAACTCGTGAAAATAGCCATAAGGCAGCGAAAATAATTAGTTTTGGTCATAATTCTAAATCAAATCTTGGGCCTTCTTGGCCATTTATTACCCATGGAACAAAACTATAGACAATACCTCATGAAAGCGGACATAAAACACAAAAGAAACACAAGTTTTGGTGATTCCACAAACATGTATAAGGTATTATGGTGGTTGTAAATAATAGAACCCCAAGCTGGGCAATAAAACACAAAAAAACGAGCTTTTGCGCGTGCTTACGAACATATAAATTTCTGGAACCTCAAAATATGGGCAATGACTCATGAAAATGTCCATAAAATGCAAAAAAGTGAGTTTTGTCATAAGCTTCTGAAACATGTAATCGCCTAGAACCCCAAAAACCTGCAAAGCTCATTAAAACAGCCATAAAAGCATAAGCCGACTAGTTTTGGTCATAACTCTAAAACATGAAATTCGGCACGAACACAAAATTGTGAAATAACTTATGAAAAAGGCCATAAAATGCAAAAGCAGCAGGTTTTGGTCATACCTCTCAAACTTTTAAATCGCCCTGGAACCCCAAAACTATGGGCAATAGCTCATGAAAACGACCATAAAAAAAAAAACAAGGACTTTTTGGGCATACCTCTCATACATGTAAATCGCCCTAGAACCTCAAAGCGTGGGCAATAGCTTGAAAGCGCCATAAAACAAAAAAGAACTTTTGGTCATACCTCTCAAACATGTAAACCTCCTTGGAACCCCAAAACTATGGGCAATAACTCATGAAAATGGCCATAAAACAGCTAAAAAGATGATTTTGGTCATAACTCTAAAACAAGTAAATGCATGTGGAACCCAAAACTATGGCGATAACTCATGAAAGCGGCCATAAAATGCGAGAGGCAGCGATGATTTTTGGTCATACCTCTCAAACATGTAAATCACCCTCGAACCCCAAAAGCGATGGAAGTAACTCATGAAAATGGTGATAAAAGCATAAAAGGATGAGTTTTGGTGATATCTAAAACATGTAAATCGCCCTGGAACCCAATAAGCGTAGGCGATAGCTCATGAAAACCGCCATAAAAAGCAAAAATGATGTCTTTTTGTCATAACTCTCCGATATGTAAATACCGCTAGAACCCAAAGCTATGGGCGGTAGCTCATGAAAATGGCCATAAAGCGCCAAAAGCAGCGAGTTTTGCTCATTACCTCAAACAAAAATAAATACTGGACTAAAACTATTGGAAATAGCTCATGAAAATGTCCATAAAGACAAAAATGCAGGTTCTTGCTCTTACCTCCCAAACAAATAAATCACTGGAACACAAAACTGCTATGGTAACTCATGAAAATGGCCATAAAGCATAAAAAAGCGAGTTTTGGTCATAGCTACGAAAACATGTAAACAAATCTCTCCTTGGAACCCCAAAACCGTGGGAAATATCTCATGGCGTCCATAAAAGCAAAAACAATGACTTTTGGTCATAACTCTCTAACATGTAAATCGCTAGAACCCAGGCGTAGGCAATAGCTTAGTAAAATGGCCATAAAGCATAAAAATGGCGACTTTTGGTCATAAGTCGAACACTTATCGTTTATTAGGATCATTATAAATCACCCTAGAACCCTAAAACCTATGGGCAAGGACTCGTGAAAAGCGGCCATAAGCCAGCGAAAATAATTAGTTTTGGTCATAATTCTAAATCAAATCTTGGGCCTTACTGCTAGCCATGCATTACCTTGGAACAAAAACTATAGACAATACCTCATGAAAGCGGACATAAAACAAAAATAAACACAAGTTTTGGTGATGCCCACGAACATGTATAAGGTATTATGGTGGTAAATAAATCTCATGGAACCCCAAGCTTGGGCAATAAATACAAAAAGCAACGAGTTTTGGTCATACCCCTCAAACTTGTAAATCGCCCTAGAACCCCAAAACTATGGGCAATAGCTCATGAAAACGGCCATAAAAAGAAAAAAACAAGGACTTTTTGGGCATACCTCTCATACATGTAAAATCGCCCTAGAACCTCAAAGCTGTGGGCAGTAGCTCATGAAAGCACTATAAAACAAAAAAACGAACTTTTGGTCATTACCTCTCAAACATATAAACCTCAAACCTCCTGAAAGCCCAAAACTATGGAAATAACTCATGAAAGTATCCGCCGCAGCTAAAAAGATGATTTTTGGTCATAACTTTGAAAGCAGAGTAAATAGCCATGGAACCCAGAAGCTATGGCCAATAACTCATGAAAGCGGCCATAAATCTGAGAGCGATTTTTGGTCATACCTCTCAAACATGTAAAATCGCCTCGAACCCAAAACTATGGGAGTAACTCATGAAAATGGTAGTAAGCATAAAAGATGAGGTTTTGGTCATATCTAAAACATGTAAATAGCCCACAGGACAAACCCAATAAGCTGTGAAGCGATAGCTCATAAGCCGCCATGAGGAAAAAAAAGCAAAAGCGATGTCTTTTGAGGTCATAACTCTCAGATATGTAAGCCTAGAAACCCAAGCAGGCGATGGCGCTCATGAAAATGGCCATAAAAGCGAAAAAAAAGCAGACAGTTTTTGCGTGCCTACCTCCCAAATAAATCGCCCTACAGGACCCCAAAACTATAGGAAATAAGCTCATGAAAATGGCCATAAAAAGACAAAAATGCGAGTTCTTGCTCTTACCTCCAAACAAATAAATATATCTGGAACACCAAAGCTGCGAAGGTAACTCATGAAAATGGCCATAAAATGCAAAAAATCGAGGTTTTGGTCATAGCTGGCCTGAAACATGTAAATCTCATGGAACCCCAAAACCGTGGGAAATATCTCATGAAAACGTCCATAAAGCAAAAAACAATGACTTTTGGTCAAAACTCTCTAACATGTAATCGCCTAGAACCCAGGAAGCTGTAGGCAATAGCTTGGTAAAATGGCCATAAAGCATAAAATAGCGACTTTTTAGTCATAAGTCGAAACACTTATCGTTTATTAGGATCATTATAAATCACCCTAGAACCCTAAAAACTATGGGCGAGAACTCGTAAATAGCCATAAGGCAGCGAAAATAATTAGTTTTGGTCATAATTCTAAATCAAATCTTGGGCCTTCTGGCCATTTAACCTGCCATGGAACAAAGAAAACTATAGACAATACCTCATGAAAAGCGGACATAAAACAAAAATAAACACAAGTTTTTGGTGATGCTTACGAACATGTATAGGTATTATGGTGTTAAATCTCATAGAACCCCCAAAGCGTGGGCCGATAAATACTATAAAAGCATAAGCAGAGCTAGTTTTTGGTCATAACTCCTAAAACATGAAATTCGCGCGAACATAAGGTATGGGAAATAACTTATGAAAAAAGGCACTAAAAGCAGCGAGAGTTTTTGGTCATACCCTCTCAAACTTATAAATCAGCCCTAGAACCCCAAAACTATGGGCAATAGCTCATGAAAACGAGCCATAAAAGAAAAAAAC
Organism: Avena longiglumis; assembly: GCA_030063025.1. Classification (NCBI taxonomy): domain Eukaryota; kingdom Viridiplantae; phylum Streptophyta; class Magnoliopsida; order Poales; family Poaceae; genus Avena; species Avena longiglumis. Next base: position 1,552,569 of record CP125978.1, read on the forward strand.
AAGGACTTTTTGGGCATACCTCTCATACATGTAAAATGCCCTAGAACCTCAAAAGCTGACAGGCAATAGCTCATGAAAGCTGCCATAAAAACAAGCAAGAACTTTTGGTCATACCTCAACATGTAAACCTCCTGGAAGCCCAAAACTGTGGGAAATAACTCATGAAAATGTCCATAAAAGCGTAAAAGATGATTTTGGTCATAACTCAAGCAGGTAAATCGCCTATGGGACCCAAAACTAAGCGATAACTCATAAGCTTGTTGCCATAAAATGCGAGAGGGCGATTTTTTGGTCATACCTCTCAAACATGTAAATCGCCCTCGAACCCCAAAACTATGGAGTAACTCATGAAAATGGTAGTAAGCATAAAAAGATGAGTTTTGGTCATATCTAAAACATGTAAATAAGCCCAGGAACCCAATAAGCTGAAATAGATAGCTCATGAAAAACCGCCATAAAAAAGGAAACGATGTCTTTTTTGTCATAACTCTCCGAATATGTAAATCGCCTAGAACCCCGAAAGCAGGCGGTTAGCTCATGAAAATGGCCATAAAAGCATAAAAAGCAACGATGATTTTGCTCGTACCTCAAACAAATAAATGCATTTCCAGGGCCCCAAAACTATAGAAATAGCTCATGAAAATGACCATAAAAAAAAAATCGAGGGTTTTGCTCATACCTCCAAACAAATAATCGCCTGGAACACAAAGCTGAGGCGTTAACTCATGAAAATGGCATTATAAAAGCGAAGCAGGTTTTTGAATTCATTGCTATAAAACATGTAAATCTCCTTGGAACTAAAACCGTGGAAATATCTCATAAGCGTCCATAAAAAGCAAACGATGCCCCTTGGTCATAACTCTCAAACATGTAAATCAGCCCTAGAACCCAAAGCTGTAGGCAATAAGCTTGAAAGTAAAATGGCCATAAAGCGCATAAAAAAATAGCTGACTTTTTTAGTCACCGGTGTAAGTCAAACAATTATCGTTTATTAGGATCATTATAATCACCCTAGAGACCTAAAACCTATAAATGGGCAGGACTAGTAGAAAAAAAAGCTTGAGCCATAAGGCATGAAAATAATTGGTTTTGGTCATAATTCTAAAATCAAATCTTGGG